>JBBPLX010000003.1:0-162011 GCA_038090015.1 Leccinellum albellum
CATAATCCTTGTTATCTCTCGTTTTGTACATCTTACTCACACAATCTTGATATAATCAAATGGACGATTGAACCCATCCCCAGTGCAAGCAAGGTTTGCGCCGACGCCAGTCGGCACTTCCCCGAGTTGGTTTGTGCGTCCACAGTTGAGTCTTTCAATGCCCACTCACGGAGTAAGACATATTCTGGATTCGTCAACCACACTATTGACCGTGCTCGGTGACTCCGAGTCATTGGTATGGGCTGCGATTTCCTTCGTATTCTTATTCTTGCTTGTTCTCTTTTCAAATCTTTGATTATGATGGCTCAATCTCGGTGCAATCCTATTAATAAATCCACTGCCTTCGATTCCGGAATCCTGAGCACTTCTAACAAAGGAAGCGGAACACCATGCGGTAAAGTATATCATCACCGAGTGACATGGTGTAGTTCTCGCGATTTGTTCCCTCCTCATTTTGACATGCTCTCAGGTCTAGCTGCACTCTCCATCTGTGTTGCGTTGCTGGTGGTTCATATGCGCATTAAGACGGCCAAGTGTCGACGTCTTCCTCCTGGACCCCCGCCAACTCCAGTGTTCGGGAACATTCGCGGAATCGATACACGCTATCCCTGGAAGAGCTATGCCAAGTGGAGTAAAGAATATGGTTCGTTCATCCATCATACACGGCCAAGACAGTCCCGCCAACAAACATACAATCAGGTGACATCATTTATACTCGACTCTTTACTCAGGACATTATCATCATCAATTCCGAAAAGGTCGCACAAGACCTTCTCGACAGAAGATCTCAGAATTATTCTAGTCGCCCGGCAAGTTTCGGTGTCATGACAGATTTGTGAGGCTGAATTCCCGGTTTATATCATTCAACCACTTAATAAAGTCGGGAACAGCTCCGGAATGGAATTCTCTTCTGTACATCTACCATATGGTGACCGGTGGCGGCTTCACCGCAGAATTTTCCACCAAGCATTTCACCTCAATGCGGCACTATCATTTCGTCCCCTCCAGTTACGGAAAGCAAATGATTTGATCATGCGTTTGATATCTAATCCTCGCAGTTATCAAGAGCACGTACATGTGTAAGCTGCTTTCATACAAATTCATCGGTTACTTTGACGGTTCGTCTTTTACAGCTTTAGTATTTCAACGATCATGTCAATCACGTATGACTACGAAGCGTTGGGCAAAGATGACCCAATCGTGGCCCTTGTCGAGCGCATGTTAGATATTGGAAAAAAGCAAATGAGTCCAGAGTTGATTGCTATGATAGCCGCCCTTCCTTTCCGTAAGCGATCTACACTTGGGTTGTCATGCATGCCGTGGTTCGACAGTCTTACTGATGCGGCTCACTTTTCCAAAACCAGTAAAGCATATTCCTGCCTGGTTCCCTGGCGCTGATTTCAAACGCAAGGCGCTCATTCTCCGGAGGATGGTCGCGGGATGGGTAGAAGCACCCTTTGAATACGTGAAAAATAGTCTGGTTGGTACTCGGTCGCGGTGCGATTATCAGACTAACGAATGACGTCCGGATTGCATTGTAGGCGGAAGGCACAGCGAATCCGTCTGTAGTGTCAAATGCCCTACTAAGAATACGGGACAGGGCGCACACGGAAGCTGAAGCAGCATATCTCGAACAGGCAGTGAAGGAAGCTTGCGCGAGTGCTTATGCCGGTAAATGTCCTTTACATGAAATTATTAGAATAAGCTGTGCCGAAACTATGTGGGATTAGCTGCGTCTGAAACGGTAGGAAGCTATACTTTCATAGTGCCGGAGGCCTTTCATTGAGATTATACTGCCCCCAGACGTATTCCACCCTCCTGGTCTTTGTCTTGGCGATGATCCTATACCCTGATGTGCAAGCACAGGCTCAAGCTGAGATTGATTCTGTCATTGGAGTCGGGCTGCCAAGGCTCCCTTATTGGGACGATCGATCATCGCTCCCCTACGTCGAGGCCATAGTCAAGGAAACACTACGATGGCACCCAGTTGTGCCCTTAGGTAGGTAGATTGATCGGTGCATATTTGTTTGGTGCAAAACCACATAAAATTGTCGAAAGGCATTCCGCACGCAACTATAGGTGATGACATATACGAAGGATATCACATCCCCAAAGGTTAATCATTACTGTTCGCGTTGGGGACATTACTAACGGCTTTACTCGTGTTCAGGAGCGACGGTGATAGCGAATTTGTGGTACGTATGTGATGAATGGTTCTATCTCCCCATGAACCAACCCGACGGTATCCAAGGGCAATGTCACAAGATCCAGCAAAGTTCCCTGAACCGGAAAAGTTCAAACCCGAGCGGTTTCTAGGCGAGAAAACTCGATCGGTCGACCAACTTTCGTTTGCATTCGGATTCGGTCGACGTGTCTGGTACGCGTCTCGCGTGCTGCTTTGCTCTGATTCATGGGTTGCTGATCTTACGACTGCTAGCGTCGGGAGGTACGTCGCGGACGCGTCGCTCTGGATCTCGATTGTATCTATGCTCGCTGTCTTCCGGTTCGAAGCACCACCTTCATGGAATCCGGGCCCGGACGGTATCAATGTGGAATGGACCTCCGGCCTCTCATCGTGCGTCCCGATTCCGGCCCTGTCACCGGGGTCTGACTTCGTTTTGACCTACTATTCGCTGACTTTTTTTTTCCGACCAGACACCCTAAGGATGTTCCATGTATAATCAAGCCGCGACATGAGAACGTAAGCCCCGAAAAGCTTGCACACCTCGTTGGGTTGGTTGCATTGTAACTGTGATCTATTCTACATCAATTATCTGCGCTGTACTACAATATTAGCATTGCACACTTTTTTCTGTTTCCATTGTATGTGTAGCATTCGCCAGATTGAACTTGCAATTGTGTCGTGCAGCTTTGCTCCTTGGAGCCGTGGAGTCGGCACAAGTGCGCCACAACGGTAATGATGACAGAGTCAGATCGAGACGATCGAACGACTTCAAGTTCGCGTGACATGGTCGTGGAACATGCAGATTACTTACAGTACGAATTGATACCGTACAACTTCGCGTCGACTTAGAATGTGTCTTAGATGAGGCATGATTGAACGCAAAAATTGTTGTCCAAAGATAACAAATGGTAGATTCAGAGACCGATAGACTATTAGTATGTAGAAGTCACTGGCGGTCAGTGGTGGCTCAGTCCTTGGGAAATGATAGCACATCTAACCGGACAATATGGGATCCATTCCGCTGAGTATATCCTAATCACCATGGCATAATTATAAAGGTCAGCGATGTGCCATTCAAACAAACTTGGATTGACCGGGCCGGGGCTAACGAGAAAAAAGGTCAGTCGACAGCCTGGAGGAGAGATGGCTGTTACCGTCGCCAAAACGTGAACGAATGAATTGGTGCATAGTGTAGTAGTGGAAAAGTGAATTCATGGTTGATCTGGATAAATACAGGGTCTCTGACAGGTTCGTTATATCATGATGAAACAGTATCCAAAAAGGTATGATGCGCTGGTGCACAAGCGCGGGAGGGCGAGGGCACAATTCAGTGATATTCAACCACACATGCCCTCGTCTAGTACAACACCGCAGCGCTTGCATTGCACCCGGCGATCGAGAATACAGAGGCCAATTCCGAGAGGAAACCATATTATAGCAGCCAAAACACCTAGAATAAGGTGAGTCAGCGCACACAATCCTCAAAGAGCAGCACTTACCGAGGATACCAAACTTGGACTGTGGTTCGTGCCCGCCTTGTTGCAAGCACATCATCTCAGGATGATCTGGGGGTAAGAATGCTGACAAATGTTCCCCACTAATAGGATTCTGATAGTGATAGACTCGAGGCTGGGGCATCATGGGGACAGGTGCTACATGGAGTGATACGAGAGGAGGGGATGAGGGGCGTTGATGTTCTGGCGCCTTGTGTTGTTGCTTGTCATCATGGTTAGGTACATCTTCTCGTCTGTTAGCGTATATTCGAGAATGAATAACTCGATGACTACTTACTGCTGCTCGTGCCTTCTGCAGCGACCTGCTCATAAGCAGGAGGGCTATCTGTGTAATTAACCTACGGAGCCCCATCAGCGTCGCAAGCAACCAAAACGATTCAACACGGACCAAGTTTGAACTGGAGTCGATGATCATCTGGATGACGTGGTGGTCTGGACTTGAAAGAGCTAAGCGTGGCTGCGGTACCGGAGAGGGGAGTCACGTGGTATGAGAGCGGAGGGAGATGTTTGTGTGTGTTAGTGCCTTGACCCGATCATTGTCTGGCTTGCCTTTTCTAGAACGCAACTATCTTGGATTTTTTTTCTTGCCTTCCACCCCAACAAGATCGCCTACAGGGACACTGTCAATATGAACGGTGCCGCACCCTCTCCCCCGGACGATGTATCATCAGATGCCATGACATCTAGAGACTAGTTCGCTTGCACCCATACTTGTTCTATCATATTCTGATATTTCCTTGTCTTTTATTCTTCCAGCTATGCCGATTCTTACGCGCATTTCGGTGCGAAATTGTCCAAAAAATATATGATCTCCGCATCTTATGTTATCCGTCTTATTGGGCAGGAATTCACGAAGAAATGTTGAAGGATTCGGTTCGGACTGGGTCATATCGTGCCGCGATCGTCAACAACGGACATCTGTTCAAAGGCAAGACTGTGCTCGATGTTGGCTGTGGAACAGGCATTCTCAGTATGTTCGCTGCCAAAGCTGGGGCGGCTCACGTCGTTGGTGTAAGTAACTTTATCGATGCTGTGGCGAGGGCGACCTCACCATCAACCAACCAACTCTAGATCGACATGTCAAACATCATTGATCAGGCACAAAGGATAATCGAGGTTAATGGTTTCAAGGATAGTACGTATCTTCATACTCCAGTTTTTCATTGCATCACCCATGTCGATGAATCCAATTAGCGATTACACTGGTTAAGGGCAAACTCGAAGACGTCGAGTTGCCGATAACGCAGTTTGACATAATCATATCTGAATGGATGGGTTATTTCCTACTCTACGAGTCCATGCTCGACACAGTCCTGCTAGCTCGAGACAAGTATTTAAAACCAGGTGGACATATGTTTCCTGACAACGCAAGAATGTATCTGGCTGCAATCGAGGACCAGGATTACAAGGAGGAGAAAATAAATTGTAAGACCTCATTAATGCCGTTTATGTTATTTTGACCGCCGGTGCTAGTCTGGGACAATGTCTATGGGTTCGATTACTCCTGCATCAAGGACATCGCATTGCGGGAACCTCTGGTTGACACCGTCGAACTCAAATCTGTGGTGACCGATCCATATATGCTGAAGGTAAGTAATCCTTTCTGTTTAACGTATTGAAGCTGATTATTCACAGCATATAAACTTGCTCACTGCTAAAAAGGAAGACCTAGCCTTCATTACGTCATTTACGCTCACCGCGACACGGAATGACTGTACATCGCATCATTTATTCGTTTTCTTGCGCCTTATCGTTTTTTTTTAAAGACATTCACGCATTCCTTGCGTGGTTCGACATATCGTTTGATTGCACGCATAAGAAAATTCAGTTCTCGACAGGTCCGCACGCACAGTACACGCATTGGAAGTGAGTGTTACGTCCTTTCATTTACCACGTGACCATCGCACTCATGAGGTAATTCGAGACAAACCGTTTTCTATACGCCTTCCACAATCACTATCTCTGAGGGCGAAAAAATCAACGGTCGTCTTGCATGCGCGCCCAACGCGCGGAATAATCGAGACTTGGACATTACCATTGAGTACGCCACAAACGGAGAAACCGAAAAAGTAGATTATAAGATGTGCGTGTTTCGTTCCTATGTTGCCCTGCCTGGCTCTGTCAATTTACATAAATGCTGATCGGTTGTCAGGTCATGACTGACCATATATTTCTATATCTACCAATCGATATTTGTGCAAACTGCATACCGCTACGCATACCCGCAACTCTCCTTGCTTTCTTGTTCGTCTTTGCTTGATTGCTTGACGAAAATACAGGTACTAGAAGTGTATCCACTGATTATATCGGTACTGCAAATCTCCATCCACAGGGATATTAGTCATGTAGCACTCTGTAGTCGTTCTCTACTTGTTATTTCAGACGCTTCTCGGTACACAACGAAAAAAAATCCACGGTATCCATATCATCCTTTTTTGTCGGTGATCACAAATGAAACGTATTGACCACCCAACGTTCGAGCGCATCGTTGTACTCCTCTGGCTTCTCCAAGTGTGTCCAGTGACCGGTGTCGAACTCTACAATTGTTAGACCACCTATGGCATACTTTTTGATCTCCGTTATGGCGAATTCCCGGAGGCAAACATAATCGTATTTCGCCACAGCCATGAAAACCGGCCTCTTAATCTTGATATCTTCATCAGATACCGCTTAATTGCAAAAATACTCAGGATTCAATATGAGAAAGAGGATGGACGGGAGAACGTACTTGCTTTGATATTGTTGTTGACACCCAGTAGGTTGCTTTTGTACCAATTGAGAGGGCTGCTCACCCCCCCTTGAAGCAGGGACGCTTTGATATGTTCATAGTGCTTCATCGTATCACAGGAATTTTAGCACTTGTCCGATAGGACAACGCGAGCATACCTCGGGAGTCAAGTATGGCGCTCTTGGGAGCTCATTGTTCATCCTGACGCACATCTCAAATTCTCCAGGCAAGTTCATATATCTCTTCCATATTTCAGGATTGGCAGCATAAAGTATGTTGAGGAACGAGTCGATCTGATTTTTTCATACGTACACAAAGGAACATAAGCCGGGGGGAGGCAAGGGCATCTGCACGAAAACTTACGTTCGCCTCGATCTGGCTTGCAGCGTCTGGTTTCCCAAAGAACTTCCAGTACCCCATCAACGGGCGCCCAAATGTTTGCCGCTGGAACTCGAGAATGAGATCGATGGGTGGGAACGACGACGGTGGATAATAAGTGACCGCGGTAAAAACGAAGCCGAGGAAGCGGTGGGAGTGCTTCACGGAGAGGATACTGGCAACGCCAGAACCCCTGATGCCCGTTCGTTATGGCATCAGCGCGGTCACGTAGGCAGATATCAAGTCAACGAGTCATGTCAGTCATTCGCGCTGATAAACAAGTATCACAAACCAGTCATGACCAATCACTATCACCTCCTTTCCGACGCCCTCTTCGTCGAGGATATCCACTAGATCCTGCCCCACTGCAGTGTGCAGAAAATCAGCAGGATTATTGGACTTGGGTACCGTTTGTCCGTGGCCGAGGAGGTCAGGGACGACCAGTCCATATCCCTTGGGCTGGAAATAGTTTATCTGGTGGTACCAGTCATATGACGTCGAAGGAAATCCGTGGATAAACAAGAGAGTGGGCTTTCCAGGAAGTGACCTGGAGAAGAGGTAGTGATACTCAAAGTTCCTCTTGGTTTTCCTTGACTTTGATTCCACCTTGTCCATGGCTCGGACTCAGACGTTGAACTGGTGCAAAGGTCATAACAAGGACCTCGGGCGCGCATTAAATGGCCTGCGGGTGTCCGATCGGATGCATAGTTTGATGACAGGTTAACTCCGTGGCACCAAACGTGTGTCGATCTGCACCCCCTCACACTACCTGGATGTCACTTGGTTGGTAATTTCGGTCATTCCCTTCGTCCGATCGCGCGCCAGCTAACGCAAATAGTCATTTGAAATCATCCGTCTTGGCAACTCGCAAGGGTCCGTCAAGTCTCATCCGAAGTTACCCGATGATCAGTTGGTCGTTGAGGAAAATATCCCTTGAACATGCCATCGGCGAATGGATTTATGTCATCGTGTGGAGAAGGTTGCGCCCGGTGGTCAAATGGGTAGACTCCTTTCACCATATTACGCATAGATGAGCATACGGTGCTTACCGCGGTGTGAATAAACAGCCCCATATGTGTGACAGCTGCCGAGAATTTGATACACCCTTCACTCACTGACTAACCTCCACGCTCAAAGATGTAGTAGATGCACTTGCTAGGCCCGCACCAGGGTCATTTCCAAGCGTTCGGATCTATAAAATAAAATCCCACATAGCCAGAATAATAATATCAATGTCCGTCTTCGTAATCACTCCAAATCCGCGAGATGGCCTGGAAGAGAAGACGAAGCAAATTCGTTCGCGAAGAGCCAAATGGATCAGGAACAGAAGTCACGGCCTTTGCGTGGCCATTTCTTTGACTGCCGTTGGGGATATCCGGGGGACAATTCTGCACGGGAAGCGCTTGGGCCGTCTGTTAGTTATTGGATTATGTCTAAGACTCTCATGGGGCAGAAGAATGGGCGCTCACGAGGTCGTGCCAGCAGTGAACTCGGGTAAAAAATTGATCTCGTTTCCATATTCATCTTGCGCTTTTAAAAAATCAAAGGTTGCAAGCATCGAAGCAATAGCGATCCATATCGACGCGGTAGCAACGTGTTGCCCAGGACACCTCCTGCAGCTACGATCGATTCAGATCGTGTGCGAAGAAATACTTTCCTACCTTCGTCCGAACCCAAAGGTGAATGAAGGATCATTCTCAGTGAATGTACCTTTCTCCCTGACAAATCGTTCCGGCTCGAATTTGTATGGTTCAGGGTAGATTTCTTCGTCGTGAGCAAGACCCCTGCAGAAGCGGTTAAGACTCGGCCACACACGCAGATACAAAAATCTGAGCCCACCATACATTGACAACGACCGTGGTTCCTACAGCAAATGGTTAACACCGCCGAGGGAACGATTTACTGACGGACCTTTTGGGATGTACGATCCTTCGTATACATCATCGGTAGTAATCGCGTGGGGTAGTCCTTAACACGACGGAAGACTCAACACAAACCAAAAAGGAAGTGCTACGGCTTACCCAAAGGAACAGCAGGATGCCACCGCAAGGTTTCCAGTAGAACAGCCTCAACGAATGGTAAAGAACCTCTATCGCTGAAATCCGGTAACCGGTCAGAACCAACTACAGTATCTATCTCCTTCTGTGCTCTCTTCTGGGCGTCAGGGAATAGGACCATGGCAAGTACGAATACGTCCAAGCTAGCTGACGTCTGCATGCATGGCGCTTATGAGTGGTTTTTCGAAGATATATCATCGGCAAAATCGTACAGTTTCGGACGCAGCTGTAGTGAAATCTGAGACAAGATAAGGTAACATCATCTCCACGAATGCTCACCACCGTATGCAACAGAAGAAGTGTTCCTGATGGCAAGTGTGACTTCTGGCAAGTTGCCGTTAACCTCATTTCTCCTGACCGCATCACTGATCATCGATGGTACATTCGTTCCAGATCCCTTGAGGAGTTTCAGAAAGTCGCCCAGTTGAAAGACGGTAGGAGATACTGACCATCCGCTCTATTGCCATCCCAAAAAGAACTTTGCGAAACCCAGTTGCATACCATCTTGCCTCTGCTGCTTCCGCTTTAAATGATCCAGGCATCCATGTAGGTAGTTTCAATACTTGAAAGGAACTCAGTCAGGGAATATGTCCATGATGCGATGGTACATACGGAAGGGAAATATTCCAAGCAAGGCAGCTCTCTTCGGATCAGTAGCCTTGGAAATTACTTTCGTACCCTTCTCGCAATAGTCAACGTAGGGGTCGTCTTTGGGTACCGTGTCGTAACCGTAAACAATTGACATGATAATCGAAGTGGAATACCTATAATAAGAAAATATCCAAGAGATTGACTTGTAGGAGTCAAAAATGACGAACGCATGGAGATGTACAGAAAAGTGTTGTGGGTCATCAATTAGATTGATGACCAACTGACGAGCTTTTGCGCATTGCATCGGTCGATAGCTGATAGCAGCCTCAGCATTCATGGCTTGATGGTATATGCGGCGGTGAAGACGCCACGTGTCTCCATAGGGCATGAGGATGGTGCCGTCTGCAATCCCATAACTAACAGGAACAATTATGTAAGGGAGGATGGAAAAAGAGGAGGGAGTGACCTACGGTTCTGTTGTTGCAAACTTTGGTCGATCTGAGTAGATGGTTGATCGAAGTTCGAGTAAATTACGAGCAACCTTGGCGGAATTTATAACTAGGACCTTCATATTGAAAATGTGCATATAGGCGAGGTCGCCTACGAAAATGTATTAGGGCTAACTCGGAGGCAGAACATCACACACACCGAATACTTTACGCCACTGGTAGTAAGTGAACCATGGCTTGGAGGCGTCAATGCTTAGCACGGCTCCCAATAGGGGAATGCCTTCAGGTCCTGGGGGAAAGGGAGTGTCGCTCTGACGCCACTGGGACCTTTTGCGTTTAACAATGTAGAACACGAGAATCACGAAAAGCATGCTACGAAACACCATGACCGTGAATATGTTCAGAAAAACCAGAGAACCGAGGGTGTTAGATGAGTGATCATGAAAGGCGGAGAGACTTCGACAACAAGTTGGGCGCAAGCAAACAAAGTTAAGTCAGATTCAGGGCCAGAGCTGAGTGAGGTGATTCAATTCTTGTTACGCAAAGGATTTCTATACTGAGGACGCTTCACTGCCGCAGCGACCATTGAAATTATGTAAATACGCAGGTCAATCAATCAATTAAGAATCTCTTGCCTGTCCAACGACGCATGCCCGCGGCTAGACGAAAAAGGAGTACACTCGTGTTAGCCAATCAGAGCTTGCGAATGAACGGCGAGCTCTCGCTGGCGGATTACGTTATCAACTAGACGTTCTGGAACGAATGACGTCATGCGCGCCCACCGGATCCGAGTCTGGAGTCCGGACCCACTCGAATAGGCGGGCTCAGATAGTAGTGGCGTAAAAACAATTGAAGGGTGCACTCATTGTAGCTGACAATTTAATCGTTTTGGTTGACCACAACATGTGAATATCCTCAAATCCATATGGACGTAGTACTCGGAGATTTGAACCAAGAAAATAATCAGTTATTTTAGCAACTTCCCACCAATCACAATCTGCACAGCGTTTTCGGAGCACAAGTCAAAGCACGTGATCATTTACACCCCAAAATGGCAGGTATTATTGTTGTCGCGAACAATGAAGTCGCTACTCAATGACAACGCCGTCAGAAAATACAAAGGCAGGCCCGATGGTTTTCTCTCTCTTATTGGGTCACTATCTGCCCTTCTTTCTTTTCGTCTACGACCCCATTTATTTTCTTCTGACGTCGCTGGTCGACCCAAATGTTACAACAAGCTCTAACGTCCTCGTCTCCACCGGCGGGCCACGACGACACCGTTGCTAACCCTTCCACGTCGTTGAAGCCCTACCTTGAGCTTCCTCACATTCTCTCTCTCACATGGCTGGCCTATCCCATTATTTCCTTGTTATTCGTCATCTTCAGGTTACACCTTTCCTTGGACAATGCTCAATCATCCATCGCCAACGCAAAGGATGATCTTATCACAGCTTGTCAGGCCGCAGAACAGGCTGCAACGGCTGCTGCCAGTATGCCGCGCTACCTGGCCATCTCCACCAACCACCAGTTTGCAGATTCGGTCAATGGGATCATGAACGGCTCTCGTGAAGCTCTTGTCTTGGCACTCACTTGTATGGAAGCGATCATTAATTTCCTCATCGACATATACCGTTCTACATTCCTATGTTTCCTCGAGCTTGTTGTCGGTGGTGGATTGGATCTGCTGATCAATGCAGTTCAGGATGTACGTCTCCTCTTACTTCCACCTTCCTCTCTCATCAATCGCGTTAGATCACATCCTTCTTGCAAAATAATCTGAACAGCATTGTCTCGGGTCTCAAGAGCGACGCCACTTCTCTCAACTCTGCCATTCAGACTGCTGTGAACGCTGTGAACAAGATCAATCCATTCAGTACTATACAAGCGCCGCAATTCAACGTTTCTAGCCTTGATGCGATCTCCCATATCACCATCCCTACCGATTTTGAGAATGCGTTGATTCAGCTCAATAGCTCGTTGCCTACCGTGTCTTCTATCAAGAATACCATTCAGGATTTGTGAGTTGTTGCGCAGGTCAATCAACGAACGCTTCCTTACATCTGATAGGGTGGACACACCGTTCGAGGCTGTCAAGGCTGACATCAACAATACATTTCTTGGACTTTCACTCGATCCTACATTACTTCCCGTGCCAGCGCAAAACACAGTTTCTTTCTGCAACAACTTCGATACTTCTGGCGTTGATAATCTTGCAAAGGACCTTGCCGAAGTTGCAAAGATCGGCACAGTTATTTTGATCGCAGTGTTCCTCCTCTTCCTCACTGGTCACTGCGTTCTGGAGTGGTACAAATGGCGTTGTCTCATGAATCATCTACGGTATACACGAGAGGCTTGGGTGTCAGATCCAACGACGCGTTATGCTCGTCACATCACCTCTTCCGAGACCCCGTCTGTAGCCCTCACCAATCATAATCTTCTTATGCTTCAAACCGACGCACAACATCCACTGCTTACACGCATCGCTTATACGCTGGCTACTCGGCTTCGCTTTTCGCCTTCTCAACACACTCATCTTCGCTGGTTCCTGCACTATGTATTTCACCCCCCTGCACTGGCCTGCTTTCTCATTGGCTTTTTTGGGTTGCTCTCTGTTCAAATTCAACTTATTGCGATTGGTCCCCTTGAAACCCAGTATACCGCTCAAGTCTCTGCGAGTATGCAAGACCTTTCGAGCACTATCGCGGTACAGATGAATACCAGCATGTACAACCAGTCCACAGCGTATGCGAACAGTATCAATGCCAAAGTCGAGAATGTTCAGTCTACGATTAACAACGGTCTCTTCGGCTGGGTGAATGGCACCACCACTACACTGAACACCACTCTGAATAACTTTTACTCCGACGTTCAAAATCTCGTGGGCACCGTCTTCAACGGAACAATTCTCGAAACTCCTACGCAGGATTTCATCAAGTGCTTAATTGGTTCCAAAGTGTATGCCATCGAGGAGGCACTGACTTTCTTGAACCAAAACCTTCAGGTTGATATTCCCCGGCTTAATGAATCAGTCCTTGTTCTCTCTCCGAGCGATATTGATGAAATCACACAACCCATTGCTACTGCTGCTATTGGTGGTACTTCGAACAACCCTCGCGGTCTTGTTGGCAGACTGGTGGCGACGTACGTCGATGAGTTGAAGAAAGAACGATGGATGTTTGGCATCTTCATGGGCCTTTGGGGGGTGGTTGTGTTGATGGGCCTCATCATCCTTTTTTGGCATTCATATGCCAAGAATTGGGTGGATGCGTACAGAAGGCGGAAATGGCAGAAAGAACAACGAGACGACCTCGAGGGACTCAACATGCCGTTCAGAAAGCAGGCACCCATGCCTCATGCAGGCGACGCTGAGAAGGGCCCTGGAATGGCTGACCCTCCCTTGCGCTCGTTCACGCCGCTTCCTGAGACTCGGTCTCCCTTCAACCTGTTCTGTCGGCTAAGTCAGCCTTCTCCTGCACCAGATCATCCTCTCAAGTCTCTGGAGCCTACCTTTGAAAAGAGCTGGGATAGTTTCTTCCACGAAGGCACGGGCAACAAACAACCTGAAGCGTTTGGGCTCCGACGTGCAATCAGTCGTTCAATGAGGCTCATGAACTTTGGCAAGAAGCAGGGTGACAAAGGTATTCTGGAAACTCCCGAAGGAGATCCGTTAGTGGAAAAACCAAAGTCGGCCTGGTTCAAGCCAGCAATTGGATTGTTCTCGAAGAAGGATAGTGTTCCACCCGATTCGTTGTTGGAGGTTGACAACTCTCCCTCGGGCTCTCATGCTCATCCGCAATTGGCGATCTCCGTCGAACGAGCGTCGGCTGCCACGCCGAAAGACTTCCCAGGGATCGATGGCAAACCCTCCCCTATGCGCTCAGAGCAGGTTTCGCACAAGCCTCCTACGCTCCCTTGGATGGATAACATCCCCCTAAAGATAGCCGTGCCTCTCACCATTCCTCCGCCTCCTCCTGGCCGACCATGGAATACCAGGGCATCTGCGGATGGTAGTTCTACTCCCGATCGTGGTCCCCTTGCCATGCCCCTCCATCACGCCTTTGAGGAACGCCCAATAGCTCAGAAACCCGTCCATCTTGTGCCACTTTCCAGGTTCCCCGCTCTTCGTCCCGACGCTACCGCTTCACACCAGAGGCACAACCGCTCGTCAACCATGCCCATACCAGTTAGCCCATCGCTGGCAGGTCTTGGGAGTCTGCATGAGTCCACGAGGTCATCGTCACGGTTCCTTACGAATACGCATGCACGACCTACAGATGAACCGATTGATCCGTTCACCACGCCATTTGATGACGATGCTCGCGTTGCCACGAAGAGGACCACGAACCCATTTGCGGATCATGCCATGTAACTTTTGTAATGTTGATCGTGCATTGTAGTCATTTTCCATCGTTCTTAACTTCATCACTTTACTTTATCGTTGACGTTAATAACCATTGTTCATTAAACGATATATACTTAGCTCACAATCGCATACGCACGCCTCTACTACCTTGACAATTGATGTATCTTTAGTGGATAGCCCATATGGCAGCCTCTTTCTTTGGCCACCTTCCCAATGCAATTAAATCAACGAGTTCGCCTTCTCATGAGGCTTGTTCTCTTCCAAGTTGAGATCTCCGTGGCCGAGTATGCTTGCTGCAGCACGACAAGTGAGAAGTAATACTATTAGCGGATCCTAGCCCACCGACGCTATGGGCGCTACTATGGTATGTAGTATCCATGCGACCCTCTAGAGAAACCCAGCGCTACAGGCTCAACGAGCCAGGTGCTCTGAAATGACCTGGTTCACTCTCGGATCAACCTTGCCCAGTACTTCAACAGTCTCCGTCTTCATGCGGAGCAAGGAAAAAGCAACTCTACGTTAGCCAAACACATCACACAAGAGCACCAGAGCTGAACTGACCCACAAACGCCTCGAGATATCCTTACCCTCCTCACTCAAAACGTAATCGCTCTCTTCGGCGACCTCACAGCAGGACACATACCGTCCGTGTCTGACTTTCTCGCCTGGTTCCACGGCAGGGTGCACAAGCGTGTGACCCCCGACCTCGGTCGAGCGCGCAAGCAGTACCTTTCCCGCACCTACCAAGGCGCTGAGGACAGGATTGCCGATCGATCGCGTAAGGCGGGAATGACAGAATCCCGGGTTGATCGCCGACACAGAGACGGGCGTCGGGTTCGGTAACCGAGAAGCGAGCTCGCGAACGAACATGACTTGCAGTACTGTCAGCATCCAGTGGGCGTTTTTTTGGTTTTCATTTTCGTTTTTTATTTTTTGGGAAGGATGAGGTCAACACTACCACCTGAACCTGAGGAGTTCAATTTTACGCACGCTTCGAGAGTTGGTACCGATCGCTCATGACACTATGCGAGCGGATCACGTTATATGGGACTAAGTATGCAGTGTTGTGTAAGTAGTACTTACGAAGCCGTACAATATTCTTGATCGTTCAGTTTTCCAAGAATACTGGGCCAGCTGGTAGCACCCGTGAGCTTGTCAGCCAGGTAATGGGCTTCACTCGAAACAACAACAAGTCTTGAGGTATTGGTTAACATCGTCGATTTGATGAGGTGGGGGAGCATCAGAATGCTGAGCAGAGCCGTCGATAGATAATTCACTTGCAACCTGGTACGAACGGAGGCTCAGCGCATGAACATGGCACTGCATATATGCTTGGCACAAACGTGGTCTCCCATCCGTCTTGCGTCTTGATGAACGTCGTAGTTAATACGCTTGCATTGGCTATAAGAGCATCTATCGATAACCTCTCTTGCTCGACCTGGTCAGCAAACTTGCGAACAGAATCAAAAGAACCCAGTTCGAGTGGCCAGGCTTCGAGATTGCCGTTCATCATGCTCCGCTGTTCGACATCTAGGCAAAGATCACGAGTTAGCGAGGGTGCAGAGCCGGCAACAGATGTCCATACCTTGCTTGGTTTGCCTGCACTTGGCCTCATCGCGGGCGGTGAGGAGGAGGCGCTTAGGCTTGAGTTTCGCAAGATGAACGGCTGCTTCGAAACCGAGGCCGACGTTTGCACCAGTGACGACGATCGACTTGTCACTAACGTCAGTGTTTGGGATGGGAATCGGTGTCCATTGTTCCCGGAGAAATGAAAGGACGGAGAACTTGCCCATGACTTGGGGGGGAAAAAACTGGAGGAACGTCGTGGGTGAGAGCGGTGAAACATTTATCAATCGGTCTAAGTCGGTGGTCGCAGGATCCAATTCAGATTTCCCATGCGGAACAATGTAACCGAGAACAACGAGAAATGCCAATTCGGTGTCTTGTGGATTATCCATTCAATGACGACTGCGCGATCAGATGGTCAAGGTCGAGTTCACCTTATGGTCATGAGTATCATCACATTGGTAAGCTGACCCGGAACACGTAACCAACACGATGAGTACGATTGTTACCAAGCTGAAGCTGAACCAATGCAATTGGACTTGTAACCTGAATGACAGTCGTTCTATTAAATTATCGTGTTTGATATTCCGGCGTTCTCGCCATTTGGCGGTTTTATGTCACCACTTCCGAGCCCGTGGCGCAAGTAAAGGCTGTTGAAGAAACGTCAGATTGGTCGTGTCAGGTTCGAACGTTGCAGGCAGGTATTGTCTCGGAGGAACGAGCACCCTTTTCCAGGACCCCATCTATGCATCTGCACCTAGTGCATTCCTCCACAGGTTTCCGCCAACGTCACCCAGAACCCTCTCTATCTCGGCCTGCTCCAAATTGAGAATGACTTTTCGTTCATTCATCGGTTTTCGTGCCGCTGTAAATCCATCCTCCATGAGCATCGCCCGCGATGCAAGGAGGGAATCCAAGACAACAGTGAGTTCCCCGATAGTTGGTTGACGAGTGGATATTCCTTCCCCCAGGGTCTCTACATAAATCAAGTGTTGACGCTCGACCTATCGAACATTAAAGGCCATATTACCAACTGATATGGTAGAAGAACCCACCTCCCCCCATTTTATTTCTTCCACACCCTCCCTCTTCATGCACTTTACCAGCGCGGCCAGCATGATCCTCTCGTGTAGGCTCAGCTCCTTCAAAAATGCAGCTGTCGGACTGTTCTGCATCACTTTGATCACTTCCTTCACATCATCGACACTCGCTGTCTTTCCCTTTGGATGAACAAGTTCGACAGCGCGCCTGCAGATGTCCAGTACGCGACGAGCGTCACCAGAAATAGAAGATACTTTCATGGATGCAAACCTGACACCGTCGGCAGTAATGACATCGTGTTGGTGTTGGAACGGGAGATTCTCCTTGGATGCGAGAAGGCGTGCATGTACAATCTCGTCGAGTTGGAGAGTAGTATATGGCTGGAAATTTATTCGAGTCATACCTGTATGTGATGTTGAAGGAGCGTTGGAAGATTATACTCGGTGTTTTCTCACCTAGACGACTGCGGACACGCCCACTCATAACTCTTTCTGGAAGGTCCATCGTATTCGCAACCGCAAGCACGACAAGCTTTGACCCGGCCAACGTTGGCCAATTAAAAAAGTTATAGACAACATCTTGCTTTGTGGTGACCAGCTGGTCGAGTTCATCCATCAACACAACACTAGTATACCAAGTATAGGTCGTTAGCCACTGAAATTGAGTATTTAACATCACTACCAACCACGCGTGTCCACCCGGGCCGGCCCTGACACCAGCACTGAAGTGGTTGCTGAGGCGTTTTAGAGCTTCCTTCGAACTAACTTTGAGGTGCCCTTCTGTGGAGACATCGTGACCAGATATTGTCTCCCAAAGGAGATTGTAAGCTGCTGGTGGCTCGGGGATTCTGAGACCATTAATCTCGACGTATGTGAAAGGGACTGTTTCCTGCTCAGCGTTATAAGCAACAGCCACGTATGGAGGATTCTAGTCGCACCCCACTCTCTGCCATGCGCTTGAGTTCACGTACAACAGCGTGTACAGTGGCAGTTTTTCCAGTTCCAGGAACCCCTGATATATCTGAGAAAACCAACAATTAAGAGCAGCTAAGACAGAAACCGAAACACCCACAGATGCATCCACCACTCCCTTCCTCAAGAAGTTCCTCTACCGTACGCAAGACACGATTGTATTCTTCACCTCGACAAGGCAGAATGTCTGGACGTGCGGCCACATGTAAAACATGCATGGCTCGCAACCACGCGTCTTGGGGTAGTTTGTGTAGCTGCTTATAATGTTCTCGTGTCAGGTCAGGGGGTGGGACACGAACGACCGCTCCTTTGCGATTATTTCTCTTTCGAATGGCAGCTTTTGAATGAGGGGTTGGAGCGGCCAGCTTGTTTGAACGACCTTTTCGAGGGGTTGACTTGGAAGGCGTGCTCACTGTGCGTTTACGTTTCCGGGATGGTGTCTTTGGAAGATCATCGTCGAACACTTCGCCGTAAGCATCAATCGTAGAGTCGAGATCGTCGTCAGTCACGCTGGGAAGCTCATCATGATCATCATCCTCCACGGGTTCCTGATATTCATAGTCAGTATCTGTTTCCCGTCCTGACAACTCTTCTTCTTCAGCGATCTTTTTCAGTCTTGAGCGTTTCTGAACTCTAGTGGTCTTCTGTCTTTGAGATTCGACGAGAACGTTCCAGGATCTTCCACTAGTTTGCTCTTCGCTTGTCTCCGAGAGAGCGCGCTTCTTATGATTACTCCAGGAAAAATCATAGTAGAGTCCTTTCCTGGAATCGAGGGCAAAACGACAATAAAACAATGGTGTCTTGAACTTTTCCGAGCGTGAATTCCGAGAGGTCGCGGCTCGAGCTGAACTTTCATTTGGGGGTTCGTCGGTTACGGTGCAGTGGCGGACGACACTCGAGGGTGGCAAGAGTGCTTCCGTGTCGAGAGTAAAATATACCTCGTTCTTTGAACGCGAGTTGAGAGTAGTAGGCACAGGGCTATTTCGAAGACATACCTCGGTGTGCTCCCTTCGTGGACGTATGCGAGGAAGTTCGATTGGCCGTTGAAACCAATGGATGCGAATGAACATGTTCTCTTGCATTCCTTGCGATCCGTCTGCCCTGAGCTCCCACATGGATGCGATGACCCCGACACTATCGCACCCCACGGTGCCCGTCACGACGCACACTGTATCCCCTACACTGAACTCCTCCCGAACACTCGCCTCGGGCCTCGAGGAACGCGGCTTTCCAGTGATAGAAAGAGGCGGAAGCGACCTTGGGCGGGTAAAGGAGTGATAAAACACGGTCTGCATGTTCGGTGTAGGTTTCCAACTCTCATCTTCTGCAAGGGCCTGGTAATCTTGTGGAATGGAGGGTCTGACATGGAACGATTCGGACGACCAAGATGTGGATTTGTCTGCCCATGCGCTCGGGTGCACGGGAGTGACGAGCTGCTGGAAGCGCTTCGAACGACGCGTCGGCGTTGCTTGCATGATTTGACCGTGAGAGTGACCCGGAACGCGTCTTGAAGAAGTCACGTCACCCGAAGCGATCATTATCCATCGCCACGATCCTCCCCGGTGAGTGAACATCGCTGTCCGTTAATGACATCGCTTGAGCCTTTTCGCAGATAGCATGCTTGTTTTATCTGGATCGTCTGCACTCACAGAAACAAAGCGTCAGATCCTCCTCTGTAACATCCAGGCTATAATCGGCGATGTTCTCTCCGTAGATGCTGTATTTATTCACCTCGTCAAGTGCCACACGCAGGCTCTTGAGCAGGAGCTCAGAAAAAGTCAATCATCTCACAGGGAATCCCTTGCTGCCCTCCTTGATTATGGCGACAACGTCCAGTTACCTAGTACGGCAGATACCCTCCAAAGCGATCAAAATATTGCCTATGTCATCTCGAGAGCAGGTTCTATATCCCCCTGGAGCAGTAAAGCAACAGATATCGCAATCATTTGTAATCTCGGAGATCATATCGAGAGAATCGAAAGAGGCATAGCGTACACTTTTCACTTCCAAAAGGGCAAGACGCTAGACGACAGTGTGGTCTCCCAAATTTCGCATCTACTCCATGACCGCATGACACAGACCATTCAACTCTCTCCACCTCATGAAGATTCTCTATTTAAACATCAAGATCCAAGCCCTTTAGGGATAATCGAGTTGACAAACAAAGCCGATGAAGCAGTGGACTTTACTGTTGCCAGAGAACGTCTCTCTGCAGCCAACAAAACTCTGGGCCTTGCCCTCGCACCCGATGAGATCGATTACCTAGTCGATGCCTTCGTCGCTGGGGTCTCTCCCATAAACCGCAACCCTACCGATGCGGAACTATTCATGTTCTCCCAGGTTAACTCAGAACACTGCAGACACAAGATCTTTAATGCCTCTTGGACCATAGATGAGATCTCTCATGATAAATCACTCTTCCAAATGATCAGAAATACCGAAGCTCTGTGTAGCAACAAAGCCATCTCTGCCTACTCCGATAACGCCGCTGTCCTTGGAGGTCCTACCATACCTGTTTTTGGACTCTGGGCTCAAGGGTCCGAACATACACGAGTTTATAGCCGGCTCAAATCGGAGCCTTACCCCATCCTCATCAAAGTCGAGACCCACAATCACCCTACAGCAGTTTCTCCCTACCCAGGGGCGGCTACAGGCTCCGGCGGGGAAATCCGCGATGAAGGTGCCGTCGGCCGGGGATCCAAGCCCAAGGCTGGCTTGGCTGGCTTCACTGTCTCCAATCTCTGTATTCCAGGCTATGAGCAACCTTGGGAAACTGATTTTGGTCGGCCATCCCATGTCGCATCAGCTCTGGAAATCATGATCGACGGCCCGCTGGGTGCAAGCGCATTCAACAACGAATTTGGACGACCTGCCCTCGCCGGGTACTTCCGGACATTCTCGGAGTCCGTACCCGCCTCAGAAGATGGGAAAAGGGAGATTCGGGGGTACCACAAACCAATCATGATCGCGGGTGGTTATGGAAACGTACTCCCAGCCTTCGCCAAGAAATCGACCATCCTACCTGGTGCAAAGATCATCGTTCTGGGTGGTCCCGGAATGCTGATCGGGTTGGGAGGCGGAGCTGCATCTAGCCAGGTTTCCGGTGCTAGTTCCGCAGATCTAGATTTCGCATCCGTGCAGCGAGACAATGCAGAAATGCAGAGACGGTGTCAACAGGTCATCGATGCGTGCGTGGGCCTCAGAGACGAGAGCCCCATTCAAAGCATCCACGATGTCGGGGCAGGAGGATTATCCAACGCCTTACCCGAATTGGTGCATGATTCCGGGCTCGGAGCAGTATTTGAGATTCGGGACGTTCTGGTTGCGGATAGCTCCATGTCGCCTATGGAGATCTGGTGCAATGAGAGTCAGGAGCGCTATGTCCTAGCCATCTCCGCCGAGAAGACCCATATCTTTGTGGCGATTGCAAAACGAGAGCGTTGCCCTTTCTCCATCGTCGGTCATGCTACAGAGGAGGAACAACTAATCGTGACCGATCGCCTCCTCAGCCAGGATGTAATCAATTTGAAGATGTCCACTCTCTTCAGCAAGCCACCCCGTATGTCCCGAAAGGACAAGAGACGCAAGATTGTGTTCAACAGTTTTGACTCGACCCTATCTATGTACCTCCCCAGTACCGCCGACCCAATCTCAGTCGCGGTCGATCGTGTCCTTCGCCTTCCATCCGTCGGATCAAAGTCATTCCTAATCACTATTGGAGATAGGTCCATCACAGGTTTAGTCACGCGCGACCAAATGGTAGGCCCTTGGCAAGTTCCTGTCTCTGATGTTGCTGTCACTCGGTCTTCCTACGGTTTCGATGTCCTCGCTGGAGAAGCAATGGCAATGGGCGAGAGAACTCCTGTGGCTCTCCTTAGCCCCGCTGCATCTGCACGCATGGCAATCGCTGAGTCTTTGACCAACATCGTCGCGGCCTCCATCTGTGACATATCCCTTGTCAAGTTGAGTGCGAACTGGATGTGCGCTGCGTCGAAGGAGGGGGAAGGGGCGGCGTTGTACGAGGCTGTCACGGCGGTCGGCCTGGAGCTTTGCCCTGCGCTTGGAGTCGGTGTGCCGGTTGGCAAGGACTCGATGTCTACGTCAATGAAGTGGAGGCAGGAGGGTGAGCAACGAGAAGTCAGCGCACCTTTGTCGCTCATTGTGACGGCGTTTGCTCCCGTGGACGACATATCCACAACTTGGACTCCACAACTCCGCACGGATATTGACGAGCCGACTGTCCTTTTATTCTTTGACCTTGCAGGAGGAAAGAGGCGCATGGGTGGATCTGCTCTAGCTCAGGTATTCAAAGAGATTGGATCGGAGGCACCTGACCTTATCGATCCATCTGTGCTCAAAGCCTTCTTCACTGGCTGTCAGATATCCAGAAAAACAGGCTTGGTCCTCGCCTATCACGATCGTTCTGACGGCGGTCTGTTCACTACTCTCGTCGAAATGGCATTTGCTGGCCGGGTCGGCGCAGACATCACGCTCGACCAGTTAGATTCTTCCGGAGATCCTATCGCGACGCTTTTCAACGAGGAGCTGGGTGCTGTCGTTCAAGTACGCAAACGCTCGATTGACGAATTGAAATCTATGTTCGCGGGTGTAGGTTTCCCTTCCGCTTCGATCTTCGAGATTGGCAGCGTGAACGAAGATCCTACCAATCAGGCATTCGTCATCCGTGAGAATGGTAATATATTGTTCTCTCGGACTCGTGGACAACTCCAAGAAATCTGGTCGGAGACATCGTTCAAGATGCAGAGCCTCCGCGATAACCCTGCTACCGCAAAGCAAGAGTTCAACCTCATAAGCGACCCAAGCTACAGGGGCATTTATTATGACCTTACCTTCTCATACAACCCATCCCCTTCCCGTGATCTGACACATCGCCCGAAGGTCGCCATTTTACGAGAACAAGGTGTCAATGGTCATGTCGAGATGGCTTGGGCGTTCTCAGCGGCCGGATTTGATGCCGTTGACGTACACATGACCGATATCCTGAGCGGGGCAGTCTCTTTGGCCGACTTCCGTGGACTCGCCGCCTGCGGAGGTTTCTCCTATGGCGACGTCGTCGGAGCCGGAAGAGGTTGGGCTCACTCGGTCCGTCTCAACCAGATCGCAAGGAGAGAATTCCAGCAGTTCTTCGAGAACGATGGCACATTCACGCTTGGCGTATGTAATGGATGTCAATTCCTCAGCCATCTCCGCGGACTAATACCCGGAGCGGAGAACTGGCCTGATTTTAAGCAGAATACGAGCGAGCGGTTCGAAGCTCGGGTTTGCATGATCCAAATCTCGCAAAGCGACGCCACCCGACGTTCTGTTTTCCTTCGCGACATGATCGGCTCTAAACTTCCCGTTCCCGTCGCACATGGAGAGGGACGGGTATCGTTCGTCAAAGGCTACTCCCAATTACTGGCATTGCGGACTGCGGGTCTTGTCGCCACCCAATACGTAGACTCTCAGGGATCGCCGACCGTGGTCTACCCAATGAACCCCAACGGAGGGGTCGAGGGGATTGCAGGAGTACAGACACCGGATGGAAGGGTGCTTGCGCTAATGCCACACCCGGAACGGGCAACCACTCTGGAGAGCAATAGCTGGTATCCACCTGCACTCTCAGGCGCTTGGAAAGGGAATGGCGTGGGTCCGTGGTTCAGGTTGTTCCAGAGTGCTAGAGCCTGGATAAATTGATAGTGAGTTGTTCTGTGCTGCGCGCCATTCAAGCTCTTCATGTATTCTGATTACCTTTAGAAGTTTTATTGTTGTAAGCTATTCATAAGCTAGATCATATATGTTCGTCAGAAGTAGGATCAAGGTATCGTTGAATAGGAGTGGTTGCCGCAAATGTAACTAGGATTATGTAAGCCCTACTGCCTGCATTTCTTTCAACCTTCCACAGCCGCGACGTCGCGTGGGTCCTGCGATGCCAGGAGCTGACATTCGCCTGCAGTCATTCTAGTCATTGAATAGCCGACGATCCCACATGTCCTATGAAAGAACGGCTCGAGAAGCAGAAACAAAGGCCATCCCCGTTCCTTTCGTCTCGACCAATCAAATCCTGCATTTTTTTCTATGATGCAATCTAATTTCCTGCGGGCAGTGTCTATAGCGGATGATCTAGGCCAACCAGCACTCGTCAGGACTTGCCTTTCAGCACATCATGACCCCCGTACTCGCGCAGTCCTTTCATCCTTTCAAGCGTCCAGCCTTTCATTCTCTTTCCGAGCCATCAATTTTCAAGGTATAAATCCGAGGTAGGTCCCAGGTTTCGTGTCCTCGTCGTCGATTGCTCATCGCTGTTTCTGTTTCGCATCATGTCGCCTTACCTTGACCCTCTCCATGCACCCGTCCCTTCCGAACTTCGCTCGCCTTACACCGCCTTGTCTCATGCCAATCCACCGTTAGAACCGCCATTTCCGACAACGCTCCCTCCATCTTTCAAGCGCGTTCCACAGGTACCACCGTTGAAGCTTGTTTCATCCCCTCGCCATGTCCCTATCATGTTCGAGCTCATCGGAGCTCCTAGTCGTAGCCTCGGCATACCCATGCGAGAGCTAGTGGTGCGATCGGGTGGCGCTCTGGAGCGCATGATTATGGATGCCAGTGAACGCGTGGGATGTCTCATGTCTAGTTCTCCCGCGACCCGTAAGGTTTCGTTGAGAATCATGGTAAGATTTGCACTTTTGCTCTCCCCCGAGTCGCGCTCTGAAAGACGCGTCATTCCAGTGGCCAGGTTATGATCACGTGGATTGGTCTCATTCACTTGACCTGTGCTCGTCTGCCGGCCCGGTGACACGAGGGCAGCTTGCGGTTCAGATCGCCTTCGCTTTTTCTACGTATGTGATCGTAAGTCCTTGTCGTTTCCCTCCCGTTTTTGGTCTTTTCATATGCGTCGACGTTTCATTTAGCAAATGGAGGCTCAAACACCCTCTCGAAGTGCTGCAAGCTGGCGCCTCGGGAGCAATGGCACCGGAGGTATAACATTTGAGCGGTTGGTACTGACTGCACTCTGGAACATCTGTGACAATCATTGGATGGCCGAAGTTTATGTCGATTGCCGGTAATTGGATTCGCTGTTATATCGTACAATACCCTCTTGCTGTAGCGTTAAAATTTCCCTTTTTCGTTTCGTTTGTGTTAGCCTATTACAATGCTTATAATGCTTAATTCTCCAGTCGTGATCTATCACGAGACCTATCCACGTAAATGTGCACTGCCTAGCACGCGCCGATGTGCATTGGAAGACCAGACGGGAAATATTGTTTGAACAAGTCGGGGTAGTGACGTTCGGCGACATCTGAATGGCTCCTGAAGTACGGCGTCCATGTCAGTTCTGGACAATTGAAACAGACACTGCCAAGGATGCACTCACTTAACGCGGCCGATCAAATTAACTTTTCCTGAAGGTTCGCGATCGAATTCACCAAAGTTGACAGCTGTAAGAGAGTTAGATCCCGATGCGATGGTAGGTGAGCGTGGAAGAAGAGGTTGGCATGATCTGGATGGAGAGGAAGAGATACGTACACTCCGTTACTACAACGTCGCCTCTTAATTCCTTGAGTTTCAGGATATCCGCGGGGACTGCCCGTCGGCCAAGTTCACGTAAGCGTTCCATTCCGTAGAACGGAGACAGAGAAGACGTACAGTCGAGAACTTCGTCAGCCAGACACGCGTTCAAGCTGATGTTCTGGAAAAAGGGTACAGAGTACCGGGCCGTTGAGCCGACGGGGGGTGAGAGGACGCGATGAGAGGTGGCGCGGGCGAGACCGCGCGTGGCGAACTCGAGGGCTGCTCACGGAGTGTAAACGATGATTTGAAATGAGGTGCTAAACTAGCGTGACTCGCCTTTGCCGATATTAACGACAAAAGTCCCTGGAATGGGAGGTGCGTCGATCCATTCGCCCGAAAGGTTCTGAACTTGGAGACCGGGATGGGGGGAAGCTTGAAGAAGCTACAACATAGATGAAGTGTATACAAGAAGCTAGATGTATTACAAAAGCTCCTACGAATGTGAGGAAGCCAGCATCATAGTGAGGACCGACGCCTTGATCGGTGAGCGTGCCATCGTTGGCTGGGTACTTTACGACCTGATACCACATCTCAGTAATATATCTCAAGTCTGCATCTTGATCTCACCTTTCCGCGGTGTTGCATCAACTCATCCGTATCATAAAACTTGTTGAGCGCGTCCGCGGGGAGACCAAACGCTTCCGCGAGCAGGCTGATGAAGCGATAGCTGAGCTGCTGCACGTGAGCAAGGTAAGTTTCCATGACGTTTCTGAATCCTGGTATAAGCTCTTCGTCGGGCCACTAGAATCAAATTCTTCGTCAACCGGTACAGTTGACCGGACGATCGAGCTGACCACGCACCTGGGAAGGTCCCCAGAGTCGCAGGTACTCCGGAGCGCCGGGTCTCCACTGGGTCTCATGAGGGGTCGCAAAATCAAACTGCTCCCTATAGTCCGTCTTGCCTTTCGTGAACTCGGCACCAAGTTTTGAATACCCCAAGAAGTGAGGGGAGTTGGCCATAAGGATCTTATTCTTTGCCTCTTGTGGGAGATCGAAGAGACGGGGGATGTACCCGATCAGATCATCAACCACTTGTCCCGGCACGGTGTGATTCTTCAAATAGAGAAACCCGACATTGATGAGCGCATGTCTGAGTTGGTCGATGAACGCGGGCTTGAGAGCCTGGTCGTTGATGAGTGCGAAGTCAAGAACGGGGATGCTGGAGAAGTTGGCAGCCATGGGAGAAAAATGGTGTCAGTCGGTTCATGTAATGGTTATATATCGCGCCATTCTTAGCGACCAAGTTCCCCCCTATAGATGACGATAAAAGTACGAGTTAGACCGGCAAATTGATTGGATGTCCGACTCACTCAGATCAAACTGGCGAGCAAGCACGAGCCTGAGGCGGAGTGACAACTGGGCAACAGGCTTTTCCCTTCGCACGACCAATCTACCAGATCTTTGGCCTCGAGGACGTACGAAGGAGTAAGTATGTAGTGCACACGCTGTTAGTTATCGAATACCAACATCCAATTTGGTGCCCGACAAGCTTTTACGGTAACATAGCATCTATTGGAATAATTAAATGATGAAACCAACGGACGTGCGTTTAACAATATTTCAATCTTGAACCCGAATGAGGATATAGAAATTAACGACTGATCGGTGACCTTGGAAAAACATGCGCCCGTCGCGCCCTGATGCGTAGAGCCTCGATTATACACCCGGTTTCCGAGGCTGTGACGACGGAAACCCATGTTCCGCATAGCAAAATCCAACAACGCCGGCGAGTGATACATGAAATCGTGGACCATACAAAAGAAATGGCACGCCTTGGTCTATTCGTGTTCAAGTCTGACACGAATCTTGGCTTGACGTCTGCGCCTTTCCACGATGAGGTAGCTCACTGCCGACCGTCATCAATAAACCAAAGTTGATATATCTACTCCGAGAGACAGACTCACCAATGATTTTCTCGAGAGCAGCAGCCGCTTCTGGCTTAACTTCGAGCCATGCACGGTTAGACATCCGGAAGACAAAGAAGTGGCGCTTGAACGGATGATACTCAGCAACCGGAATTTTTTCCTCGTCGTCCGCTTTCACGAGCTGGAGCTTGAAAATTCAGCTTTCGAGGTCGCAGCAAGCTGGCAAAATATATACCTGCAGGTGACGCTTGTGCGTTTTCCAGCGATACATCAAGCCATCCTCGCCAGTGGTAAATACGCCACCCCTATCGCGATGTAAGATTTAGTCCCCCATAAGAGACCAGACATTGTACGTACACATTGACTCCCTCGCCCTTGACAAAGTCTGATGCCCGCATCCATTCGCCCTCTGCATCAGGCGTGTTGAATCGGACCTTGACCTCCTTCTTTGGGAAGGACTCGATTTCGGCGATGCAAGTCACCACACGGTTCTCGTAGTCGTACTTGTTTATTTTCGTAAGATGAGGGTGCCAGAACCGGGTCACGATCTCATAGTAGAACTTGTTGTTGTCCACGGCGAAGGTCGTGTTGCGCACACTGTTGGTGGCAAAGACGAGCTTGTGAGGGGGATCGACCTTCTTTGGGGGAGGCATGGCAGACCGATGGTGCTGTGCTGGAAGGAAAAGCGGGTGGTGGTTACCAGAAGAAGGGAAAGTGCGTGATTAAATGGTCGGGACACGGCACCGCATAAACAACCAATGTGAAGTGGGAATTGGCCGCCGAGCTTGGCCACTACTGTGACCTTGCTGCGCAATTTTTATCAACAATTGCGGAAAAAGGAATGAGTGGGAGATAATCTCGATGACAGGTATGTGGCAGTGAGAGCTCTGCCATCGGGAGTATCAACGCATAGCGGGTCCGTCGTGACGATGCCTCTAACCGGCGATGTTTCCGGAAGGGTGAGCAGATGGGACAAGATGCTATTGAAAGCATGTTCCCACTGGCATGCACACCTACACATGTGTACAATGGGAAATAGAGTGAGAACTTGTACCGAGTATCTGTTTGCCAGGGATGGGAAACGAATGCATTGCAGTCGGTCACTTAATTTATCCACACACAGCCTATAAGAAATGACGGGTTTGAGCACGAAAGGAGTAGCGTACTCACAGGTGGTCGATGTCCATAAGGAAGCAAACAACCATGAATGGCAACTGACCGTCGTTACGCTTTCAGGTCGACCTCAGTCACGTATTTTTGTGTCATGAACGTTTCACTTGGCTCGAATCCCAGAGCAGGGTGGTCTCCAGCACCCGCACCAAGCTCACCTACGTCAGCCGTTTTCTCAGGCCTGGACGATGAACTACGCGATGCTCGTCGTGTTCTTTCCCAGGGACAGGAAGAAGATCTCCGATGCGCACTCGACCGCGTTCTCAACAAGGTAGAAGAACTCGTAAGCCCACGTTCAGCTCTCCTGACTATCCCGACAACCTCACAATCGATCCTCAATCTGTAGTCTTCCCTTCTCAAGACCGCACTCAAGACCCAGACCGAACTAGAGACACAACTAAATCTCGCAAAGTCGAATCTTCAGCTTGTCATATGTAACAATGAGATGCTCGAAGAAGCGTTGAAGAGGGAGACCCCCTGCAATGCGAGGGATGTAGGTTGGCGTCGCTGGAGTGCGCGCGAGGTTCAGAATTACAACGCGGAAAAGACATCTGAATCCCGCCCCCGAAGCCTAGATTATGGTCCCCTGAACGAGTCGGCTACACCTGCAGTTCCGTCCAGCGCACCCGTGCCAGCAATGACCCCTCAACCGACGCCTCCGATGACGGGTCAAGAAAACCGTTTTTTCAGGTTTCGGTTCAGTAGCAGTGGGTTAGATACAACTAATTCGAGACGTCGCTCATCTGCTGACAGGTACTACTCAATCATCCCTTTCCCCTCATCCCTCCCATCTCACATCACCTTCTCTTTCGTCATTGGTACCAAACGCACGGGAAAAGGAAATCGAAGAATTGCAGAAACAGCTAGAGTCTGAACGTCAGGCTCACAAAACTGCAGATGCGGCCAAGGCTGCTCTGGAAGCGGAGCTAGAGTCACTGTCACAAGCATTGTTCGAAGAGGTAAATGCGTCTTCTCTGATGGATTTGTTCATCTGAATACCGCGTAGGCGAACAAAATGGTTGCTACCGAGCGCATGAGAAGAGCTGAGACGGAAGAAGAGCTGAACCAAACTCGCTTGGAGAAAGATGCGCTACATCAGGCGCTCAAGCTGGTTGAAGGCGAGAACGGACGATTACGCAACGCAAGTACACGGGAGCCTGGTGCTTTTCCAGACGGAGATGATCAGTTGGAGTCGCATGTAGGCTTACCTTTACGCCCGGAGCCGCAGTCTATATCATCGACCGACCAACCTACTCCCCCCCTCGCAACTCCGTATAGTGCTCACAGCCACGTTGACAACTTTGTGCTCGAGCCTGCGCCCAAACCATCGTTGGCTGGACAGCACCGAAGAATCGCGTCAATGGAAAAATTTGGAGCTACTGATTTGTCGGGTAGCTCTCTCAAGGAATCATTACCAGGTACTTTTGCCTCGCCTTCTGCTGTTGCGTTGATGCCCGACGAGCCCTCACCGTGGGCAAACAGTGTAGCATCGTAGCTAGTATTTCCCCATCTCTGAAGTGAACATGCGTAGTAGATACTGGAATATTGTACATATGTAGTGTACTAAAGCATTTGTTTGGCCACAATCTGAACTTGAGACCTTCGCGGTGCCATGTCAGCTGCCCGCTCCAATGCACCACGACGCCAGGCTGCACCTCCCACCCCTACATTGCAACCAAAACCCCAGATATCCCTTGAAGAATGGGAAGCAAAAGCACCCTTGACCGACCTCGCTCTGAAGAGCATCGCCGCGATCAAAACCGGAAGTGAAAAGTCACCCTTGCCTTTGAAAGTGAGTACCCTGTCCATGCGAGAGAAATTGCCTCAGATTCAGAAAGGTGCCCATCGAGGACGATGCCTCGCGCCCGCCGACCCCCAGTTTGCGCACGACGACCAAACTAGGATCAGGCTCACGACCTTCCACGCCTGCTGCTGCATTCACGCGCTCATCGCCTTCCCATGCCCTCGATCCCAAGGTGCCCATACAGACGCCTCAGCAATTCTATGACTGGTTTGCACAGGTCGATCGTTCCGTTGCGCACAGTCAAGAAGCGCATTTTCGGGCGCATGTAGCTATGGTGGCGGAACATCTGGGAACAGCAGACATGTTGCTTGAGCGGCTTGATGAGGTGGAGAGAGAGGTGGATAGCATGCTCGAGGGATGGAGAGGCGTTGAGGAGAGTGGGAGGAGCTTGAAAGATGCTTGTGAGCGGCTTCTCGAAGACAGGGTCAGTCGCTGCGCGTTCTCCAGGTCGTTTGCTCTCTGACGGGCGTTGCGGATCGTCTCAGGACAAGTTGCTTGAGCTCACAGATGAGATCGATACGAGATTGGAGTACTTCCAGGAGCTCGAACATGCGACTCGGATGCTGAATCACCCTGGAGAATCACTCGTCCTGCAAACCGATTTCTTGTACATGGTCGAACGGGTCGACATATGCATCGAATACCTGAAGGCTCATGTGCGTTCTTCCACTAGTCAGTATCGCGTCAAATCGCCGGTGTTGAGAGTGACCTATCCAGCGATATTACAAGGAGGCGGAGGTCTATTTGCTGCGGTTCCAGCAATGCATGACACGCGCCATGACTCTCATCAAGATGTTTTTTGTTGGTTCTCTCAGAGCAATCTCAGCAGACGTATCCAAGCGTTTGTCTGAAAAGGTAGCCCAGCCGCTTTTGCCTTGCACACTCCAGCTAACTCTATCAATAGGATGTGTCCACTACGGCGCAGATGCATCTACTCTATACCAGATTTCGGAGTGTTACACCTCAACTGGCGCCTCTCCTCAACGAACTCGAGCGGAGGGCAACTGCGCATCCAGAAGAGCTCTCCTCCCTATTGTCTGAATGCCACTCAGCCTACTTCAGTGCACGCAAGACCCTCTTGGTCGGACGTTTGATGGAAGAAATACGAGGGCTGGATCCAGCACACACTGAGCTCGTCGAACTTGTAAAGATCCATTACTGTTTCAAAGATCTATCTTCATTTCTGCTTTATAGACGAACGCAGGGTGCGCGTATTTAAAGCAGCTTTGTACGGATGAGTTCAATCTCTTCCGCGAGTTCTTCAATTCTGGTGAAGACCAGCTATAGTGAGTCATACTATTTGCTGCTCGTTTCTACTCTCCACTCAGAACATACATATATAGCCCTTACCTAGAAACTCTGTGTGATTATCTCTATGATGATCTGCGACCTCGTATTCTTCACGAAACGAGGCTCACTATGCTGTGCGAAGTTTGTACTGTCCTTCAAGCCTTGATGGTTCTCGACGACGTTGAGTTCCCAGATGAGCCACCTGACGAACTTACCGTGGATTTCGATCATCCAAAGCCAAGAAGTCTCGGGAAACTTCACGTCAGCCACTTATTACAAATGATTCTCCAAGACGCTCAGACAAGACTGTTCTTCAAGGCTCAGAGCTTGATTCAAGCTGAGATCAGGTACTATATCCCCAAACCGGAAGATTTGGCCTATCCAGATCTGCTCGTAGGTTCGTTGTTCTGCTCGCTGTGATGGGTGGGAAAATGTTCAGACTATTGCAGCTGTAAGAAAACCTATATCTCAGTTTGACATCAGGGAGAAGGAAAGTGTCAGTCGGCTGTTCCAGCTTTCATCGCTGGATAAGCAGGAGACGTGGTATCCGACCTTACAGAAAACTGTCTGGGTACTAACCCAACTACACGACTTCGTCAAGGTAATACCCCGACACACTCTCCAATCCCAGTGATTTACTTATATCACCAGCCTGCGATTTTCGAAGACATTGCTCAGGAAGCTGTGAGTCTCTGTCGACAATCGCTCGTATCGTCGAGTACTATCATAGGACAACGTAACGCTCCGGCAAGCACACTCGATGGGGAACTCTTCCTCGTTCGCCATCTCTTGATTCTGAAAGAAGTCACGAATAACCTAGATCTGGATGGGAGAGATACTCAACAACAAGCAGGCCAGGGCGGCGTGACAGGTACTTATTTGTCTGGCCACACACTGTAGACTTGCTAACGTTGACGAACAAGATGCGTTGGCTTCCATTTTCAGCAAGACGACTGCGCTGCTTCCCGACGCACTCTTTGCATCCCTTGGTATGCCGCGCGGATACGAGAGCATTACAGATGCACGACACGTGAGCTACTGCTGATTCTATACGGAAGCCCTCCTGAGCGCCTATTTCGCATTCCTCCAGGAGATAGACCAAGACCTCAAGCGTGCCTGTCAAAACCTCATCTTGCTCTGCGCCAAGGGCCCTTGCGAACCTCTGCAAGAATGGGTCGACCGTGTGAGGGCGTTCAACCCATCCCGTACGGTCACCCCATCGGTGAATGCATCGGTGCCGACCGAACAAGACTGGGCATCTCAGGCCGCTGCTGAAGAGTTACATACCAAGTTTGTCGAGTCATGCGAACGTGATCTCAGGGCTGCAGTGACGAAACTCCGATTATACCTAGAGGATGATCGGACGGTGTCCGTGTTACTCACGCACGTGAAAGAAGCGGTCGTGGATGGTTATATGGGGTATCGCGAAGCTGTTTGGAATATGTACGCGGGTACCTTGAAAGGGATTGTGTACTCGGAAGAGAGCTTGAAGGAGAGACTGCACGTCGTCTGTGATGAATGACACATTTGGTGGATCCTGGTATTGACAGTTCTGCGGCGTAGTGATCATGACAACGGGTTTGTGGCTCGAGTGAGAGTGCTATATTCGGCACAAGGGAGTCTGTATTTATGGATCTATGTATCTCGCGATCTCTTAGCAATCCGCTTGTCGATCAACCTTCTGATAACGCTATCGGCGGCCATGAGCTGATCAATAAAAAGGTAAACCAGGCACCAAAAGGAATACAGGTCGTCGCCACCATTAACACGGAGAAGTCATCCTAGAGCACCCCCTCGCTAGTACCCTTGTTGAAAAAGATAGCACCACCGTCAGTCAGTCGATATTGCAGTGCGGCAGAACGGGTGATTAACGGATATGAAGGCTTGCTTTCCACAGGACCCAAGTGCAAACATAGCTATGAATCGAATGTTGGATCCATAAGATTCTGAAAGGTCTCAACTCACCTCACCGCTGACAGCACCGCTACGGCCGCTTGATAGAGGTCTTACCTCCACATGATACGAGCACAGTTGCAAAAGATGTTTGAAAAGAGGATCAGGCTCTGATCGATTGAGGACATGATGTCGTATGAAGAGTGTAGCTGATTCCTAGGGATCCCGCCATCATTAACTAGCATATCGGGGAGTATATATTTTTTGTTCTACCTTGAGACACAACGCCACCAGCGCACGACAAAGTCGTGACAATTCGAGAACAGAATACCCCAACCATTCAAGGGTTGTGATATCATCTAAGATGACGAGAATCTTCCCGTCGTTGTCCTGTCCGCTACGAAGGTGCGTAGAAACGAGGTCGAAAATGCTCCTCAATCTTGAGTCTCTACGGCTCGTGTCCTGATCAGGTACCTCGGGCTCTTCGGGCTCGATGTGTGGATGCACATCAACGAACTTAAACCTTGCATTTTGTGAGATGTTCAGGCTCTTGAAAACGCAGTCAGTATAATACAAGGTGGACGCTACTCTGTACGCACTGACTTGGCCGCCACTGATCTTATTCGTTCAATGTCCTCCGAGACGGAGAGAAAAAGACACCGAGATCGCTTTGAATCCTTCAAGCGAATATTCAGAAGTCTATGTAATAAGAAATCCGAGGGAGCCTGGAGCTCGTCAGTGATCAATAAAAGCCCGACGTGAGAATCAAAGTCTGGGGGCGGAAATGACTGCATGATCACTTGAATCTGCGCTTTACCAAATCGGTCACTCGGTAGAGGCTTTTGGACAACAAGCGCAAACAACACCTCCGACGCCGTCACGACAGTACTACTAGACTCGAGGTAAACGTCAAGATCAATCAAACAAAAACCATTAACAGTGGCTGTTTAGTTCCTGAATACATCGAGGGTGGCCAGGTTACCTAATGGCAGCGGAAGAGCCGCTCGAGACACTCTTTGGCTCTTGTGTGCTCGAGGTTTTTACCCCGGACACGTCCATATCATTTCCAGAAGACGCCATTGATGACTGGGTCGCGAGAGTGAAACAACCTCATGCAGAGAGAAGGCAGGCTTTCTTCGGTAAGGTACACCGCATGCGCATGTTGCATCTCGCCAAAGCTCATAGGGATCTAGACGAGCAGCTAAATCTGCTCTTGGTGATATACATCAAGCACCCATCTCTCGACAACCCACATGACCGCCTTAATCCTCCTAGGTCACTTGTGGGCTTGCTAAGTCACGTACAAGTATCGCTAGACGCAACCTACATATCTCAAAATCCAGATCGAAATGAACCGGACACCGCTAACCTGGCTTCTTCTCGCCCATCATCCAAACCTTTGGGCCGCCCACTCTCAGTTCATCCTTCGATATTTCCGCCGAACACCCCGACTCCAATTCCGTCTACTGCTGACAGCGACCGTAAATACGTGCAATCAGAAGGAATTCCACTCTTTTCGAGCATCTGGGGAACGAAAAGGGCAAGGGAGCAAGATAAATTTATCCTCCTGTTCTCCGAGACCCGAGGGGGCTGGGTTGCTGTCTATCAACTTTCCCTGATCGTGTGTAAGTAGGGTCATGATATCTGCGTTTGGTGCGGTCATGTTGAACATTTTAGCCTATCTACGCCTTCCTTTTCCCGATCCTCTGATTTGCCTTACCGCATCTACTACATTACGAGATAAAGCACTGTCTCCTTCCCAATCGACTCACCCGTTCGTTGCATACCTGGTCAGAATGGGGATAGTTTCTCGTCTAGATCTGGGAGCCGTCACAGGTGGGGAAGATGGTGAAGAAGATGAAGAAGCCGATAATAGTGGTTTCGAGGAAATTAACCTGCTCGAGGGCGTTGTGCTGAGTGCGTCATTATTTGATTGTCTGATGGTTCGTGAATGTTCAGATTCTGTAGCAGGTTCCAATATGTCATCAGATTCCCAGCCACTCCATTTTCCTTCGACTAGACTAGGAAATGCCACTCGTCGTCGACTTTTTTCACTTCCCCCTGTATCTGCGTCGGCTCGAACGCCTCCCTCAACATCTAAACAGGCTCCGAGCCACATTCTGCGAAAGTCTTATCGCAAAGTTCTGCAGACGGTCTCTGGGTTTCGTGTCCGAATGCGCACTGTGTTTGTTCCTCATGTGTTGCTCCCAAAGGACTCTTCTTTGGATGGTGGTAATGCTTACGGATTCAATGATCTCGACAGTGGAAACGAAGAGCGGGAGGCTGGAAATAGCGAACGAACCGTAGTCCTCTGTGTCGAGGTGGAGAACTCTGGAGAGTCGGGTCCAAGCACGGGGTTCTCGCTCGAACGGTTAGATGTGAGGATCGGTGGGGAAGGTGCGACCACAAGATTGATCGGGTGGGGAGAGGGTGCCTTCGACTTGCATATCGAGAAGCACCTCTTTCCTCTGCGTATTGATTCAATGGAGCAATACAACCTTCTCTACGTCGTATCCTTCTGGAGTACGCCAAATGATCAAGAAAACCTCTTAATGGCTACCCGGGACACCCGGGACGGCAATGAATTGCAGAGATCGGTGGCAATCACTGTCCATGGAAGACCGTATGTCACGGGCGAAGTCAAGGGTGAAAAGGATATCCTCTCCTACCCGACTCAAACGTTCACCTCCCAGTGGAACTGTATTCTGGATCTGTCATCTAAACCTCACGAGGAACTTGTAGATGTGCACGAAGCCTCTGTTATAGGACGCAGCGTCCTCCCTGAGCCTCCGTCGCCCTTCCCAGGTCTTACTGCTTTTCCATCTCTCCCTTCGTCCTCCACGCACGCAAAGGCTCCTCAAGCGATCGCAGGAAAACGACACACGCTTCCCGGAAGTATCACCGCCATGCGTGCCATTAACCCACCTTCCAACCTCCGTCTCTCTTTACCGTCCCGCGAGCATCCCGGGTCAGCCGCACCACCCGCTCCGACAGCGGGATATACCCTTCCTTCTGTTGCACTCCAGGCGTTCAATCGATCGTCCTCGGCCATGTCGGCTGGAGCCATCAACGCGTCACTGCCTCAACTTCCAGGGCGACCCTTCGTCACGCCGCCTACACCCCCGTACCCCGTGTTCCCGTCGGGCTTACCGCCCAATACACCGTACGTCCATGCTTTGGGGAGTCAACAAGGTCATTCCGGACCGAGTATCGACGTCAGACGGGAGAGGGGGGTCGGAATAGCGAACACAATACCACAGACACCACTCCCGACGATCATGAATGCCCAGATCGACAAGCGGCGGGAACCTCAGACGGTGCCTTCAGGAGAGCCCATTGTCGTTTCTGTTGGCCTCTTACCCGAGGAATCTGATGACGGCTGTCCGTTTGGACAGAGGAAGATATATCCATCGGACCAGTTCACGTTGGATATTTTCGTCTATAATCAGAGCTCGTGGACCAGAAGGTTTGAAATTAGCCGTCCGAATGCAGGTGGACGGAAGACAACGCAGATCGGCGATACCCCAGAGTCTAGAGGAAAAATCAACATGGAGGACCTCAAGGCTTCGATCAGTCCTCCCGGTATTTTACCGTTGCAGAACCGAGTGAGGGTCGGGTGAGTTGTCAAGAAATATCCATTTGTCCGTATTTCTGAAGATCAACCGGGTTGTATAGCCCGCTCAAGCCATCCACTTGCCAATCCGTCCGTATGGACTTCCTTGCTGTCTCTCCTGGTGTGCATTCTGTGGACCTCCTCACGCTAACGGACGTCGAGACTGCATATGCGGTCAACTTACGGTGAGTATAAGAGGCAGGCCATTTCGCGTTGGGTGATCAACTATATTTCAGATCTGTTATGGACGTTGTCGTCCATGAACGCACAGTGGAGGAAGAAGAAAGGGTTCCATAGACAGTACTTTACGTACCTGAGGCATGTACTAACACATCAAGGGTCATGAGAGAACTATTGTAACCAATACAGAAACAAGGAAGGGTAAATTCAGGAGAGGACATCTAGTAGTACATGATAAAAGACCTGGGCATCCTTGCACGGAGGCATCAGACTGGGTAGACGATCCAAGAGAGGCGGGTGGGGACAAAATGGGGTTCGGCATGGTGAGGACTATCACTATCTGGGTAGTCGCGAGATAAAAATATTTATAGCCACTGAGTTTTGTCCCAGCCTGGGTCCTGTAAGAAGGCGCAAAGGACCTTACTGCCAGTCTAGAAGGGAAAAAGGAATCGTGAGAATCGTTTGAGACGGGCACCATTACGGGGACCGCACCTGTAGAAGAGGGTGGCCAGCAACGATGCTGAGGAAGCGTTCGAGCCCTTCCCTCCGGGCCTCAATGACTTCGTCAGAGAATCTGTTAGTGAAGACCTTGCCGGGGAGGGGAGGAATGTTGACACGGGTGGACTCTCGTTCGAGGATATCGCGAAATGCCTCAAAGTCGGAGTAACGACGTCTCACAAGGGAATGACGTAGTTTAAAGGCCGGTATATTGGTCTAAGATATTGTTGTGTTCAGAGGGAGGGAGAGCAACGTCAGCTAGACAAACCTTGCACACGACTTCGTAGTCGGTAAACATCTTCCGACCGAATCCTGAGATAATATGAGCTGAAATCTAAAAACATGTTTGACAGAGAGCGTCTGCCTACCGTGCGTTTGAGGATTGCGAACCTCAATTTCCAGAAAACTCTCTGGAACGCTATACATTTCTTCGATCTACAGAGCGCTTGCTCGGGATCATTCAGGGGAGACAGAACAAATATTGAGGGGTACATACGGTCTGTTCGCGTGCCCCGAGACGGGGCTCGTCGAACGCAGTGCTTCGAGCGAAGGGCGATACACTGGTCATGGCCGTTGTGAATCAAGAACCGATCCAGCACAGGAATCACCGAAATGTCACACAAAGTCACACATACGTGACCTCACGCGCCTGCCGGCCAGTTTGTTTGGCAGGACCAGTTTACCGCCTTCGTGAAGCAAAAGCACTGCTCGAGAGCCACGATGCAGTCCTGAAATTATATAGTGAATACATCAAGAAGAGCGGGCCCCACGATGCTCCAGCCGATCCACAGCCCATTGCATCTGCTAACGTATCAACTCATCTTTTAAAAGTCGTCTCTAGTCCTCACATAGTCAGGGGTTTCGACAGGAACGGCCATACAGTAGAGTTGATATACAAGTCGAATGAATATGCATTATATGTATGCTTCAAGCTGTACAATAGATCAACCGAAAATAATTTTGAGATTCTCCAGACTCTCAGGATCTGCTTTTCCAGACTTGTTCGTTCCTCGGAATGCTTCCTTGATAATCGCGGTCTTGCGCTTCTGGATCTCAAGAATATTTCCCTCAATGGTCTTCTCGATCTGGGTGAACAGAGTATATCAGGACTGGAATAGTGTGGAACGAGGTTCTCTTACGATGAAATGCTTGATGTAGACAGTTTTCTCTTGGCCAATGCGGTGAACACGATCAATTGCTGCGGAGAATGTTATTCCGCGTAGGAGCAAGTCAGCTGGGCACATGCCTTGATTTTCAACAGCCGCATTCCACCAACAATCCATCTAGAACTGGGGTTAGACTTGCTTTGCAGAGACCACTAAAACATTTACCATGAATACATAGTTGGCGCAGGTAAGCTGTTGAACAATTAGCAGAGGTTCAGAGAGAGAAAAGTTCTCACATTCAACCCAACGCCGCCAGCCTTCAGACTAATGATCAGAACTTTTGGCTTACGGTCATTCTGCTTGAACTCGGCTATAGCCGCGCTACGCTTTTTCATGTCCATAGAACCGTCAAAGCGGTACCAATCAAGGTGTTCACGGTCGAGAGCTGTCGATATGAGCGAGAGGAACGATGTGAATTGCGAGAAAACAACTGCACGGAAGTATGGATCTTGATCTCTCAGTCGACCTAATGGATATTCATATTCATCGCCCGTTGCATGACTGATCAGTGGACACTCACGTAGGTTCTGAATCAAAGCATCGAGTTTTGTTGAGGACCGGAAATCATTACGACGAAACTCAACTGACGGCACAGTGACGGGCGCCGCATCTTTATCGTCCCCTAAAGCAAGGGATTCACATTTCACATCGTCTTCAGTTTTAGGTTTCAAAACCTCTATCAGCTCGTTTTCCTTGATGGGACCCCGAGAACAGGAAGGACAGCGCCCTTCTTCGTTTCGTTCGGTGCAGGTCATTATGTAAGAGACGATGCAATCTTTGCAGCTAGGAATAGTGTAAGTTGTAGGCGGCACAAGGGTTACGGATGGCTTACCATCGATGTAAACACTGAGGAATAACGACTGCGACTTCCATCACATCGAGACAAATAGGGCATTCGTCTGTCTCGGGTGTCGCAAGATTGGAGAGCACAGTCTTCACGAAGGAGATATTCGGAGCGTCAGCAGTTTGGTGCTCGGAGAAATCCTGAATGAGGGTATCGAGTTCGATGGGGCCTAAACCTGATGCGGGCTCGTTCACCAGTTCTTTGGGGTCGGTGACGAGATCTGGGTGCAGCACGGCACGTCGCAAGCTGAGTGCTAGAAGTTTACCATGGGAAAGTAGACCCTCTCTCAAGAACGCACCGCATCAGCATAGCGAGAATGTGAGTATAGTTCTTGCCGACTAGTCCTTTAGCATTGAGCTGATCAAAACTCCGTTTTGCAGTGCCATAGATAGAGTCGTAGATTTTTTGCTCTGCGGTAGAGAAGCATAGAGTTTCAATGGTATGTTCTTTCGGCGGCAGCTCCACGATCCGCTTCCCATCGCTGTCCCGCATATTCTTCTCCCTGCGGAGCAAAACACTCTCCAAAATAACTTGGACAATCTCAATCGCTTTAGGGTCACGAGCGAGAAATGGTAACGTAATAAACCTAGAACCAGCCTTCAGTCGTAGTTCAGGGGTCATCGAATATAGACATACGAGCGGAAGAATGCATAAGATGACCAAGGCGTATAATCCAGAAACTTTCTAGTTCAATAGTGAGCATGAAAACAATCATAGTCAAACACATCTTACAAGAGGGAGTGAAGGTCCTCGAGTTTGTTTACGATTGGTGTTCCTGTCACGGCCCACCTCCTCCTCGCTCGAAGCGCATAGACCGCCCGGGCAGTTTTACTGGTCCTTGATTTACAATGATGTGCCTCATCCAAAATGACCCTCATCCATTCTGCTATTATGAAAGGTCAGTAGGAGAGCAAACAAAGAAAAGAGCATTACTTTGGTAGACCGATGATTGACCATTCGACTTTTCAAACTTGGCATGCTCAGAAGCTAAGACACCATAAGAGATAATGACGATCGGTATGCCTGTGTTACCGTCTCCTTCCGTCTCAAGACCATCCAGATCTAGCCTATTTTGCCCATGCCAGACAATAGCTCGGATGGTGCCAGGAACGCTTGAACGCTCTAGTTCGTCAGACCATTGGGTGAGAAGAGAGGTCGGAGCAACGACCAGGGTCGCAGAGGGACCCATCGTTGATTGTTTTGTTTGATTAGGTGGTGGAATAGCTCGGAACGCGCTGTCCAGTCTTAATTGACGGCCACGTGTAGCTTTTTCGTCATTGCTGACTGGCTCAGGTCCTTTATTGGTGTGAATCAAAGCTGAAAGCATGATCGTCTTGCCCATTCCCACTGTGGATCAAAGTCAGTCAGACGAAAGTGTAATTTTGATCAGTTCTTACTTTCTAACAAGGGATAGCATACTCGAACGTCAGCCTCTCTCGATAGAAGCAGGAATACTTACCATCTCTACAAGAATTAATGAGTCTTTGATTCGGATTATGATGCATGAAGACTTACGCCAAAATTCCGCCCTTAAGATGGCGCTCGGCCTTGGGGAAATCTAGGCTGAGCTCACCAGAGAAAGGGTTGAAATAGAACGGCTTGTCATCCTCTGTTAGATCAATTAAACCATCACACGGTTCCGAGGGAAAAATATATCTAAAGAATGATCACGTTATATGGCCATAGAAGGTAGCTCGAGACTTACTCGCTCCACAGGGGATGCATGGACGTCGACTCTCTTGCGGAAATTTCACCTGACTCCATAGAGTGCATCCACCTGGTTAACGGTAAGTACACATTTACCCGAGCGAGGATCAGCTTACGTGAGTGCTTGCTTTTGATACCCCCTCAACGTGAGTGTAAATGTCGGCGAAGGATCCATCTCCGACATGGCCTGGTCATGTCGCTGAGCCCTATGAACATCGAGTAAGACCATACCGCGCTCCGAGGCGCAAGGTACTCACTTTCGGTAGATTAGGTCCAACTGATTGTCCGATAGTTCCTCACCCTCTTCAACCTCGATTTCCTCCCCGTCACCCACTATTTCGGTTCTCGTCTCCTTTGTCCCCGTTTTTTGCGTGGCCCTTCTATCTTGTGAATCACCGCCGATGGGAAATTTATCATTACCCAGAGCTCGCGCACCGGCACATGGCCGGAGATTGACAGCGTCGAATAAAGCCAGGAGCGCAGACTTTCGCTCGCGGAGGGATTGTTCCTCTTCAGTCTCCTTTCCAAACATTACTTTTGGCTGAATCGAAGTATCCGGTGCGTTGACGGACTTGAACGCAGAAACGGAGATATAAACAGACAGAGAGACGATCATGTCTGCACCCGAGTAAAGTAGGGGTGAGCAATCGATCATTGTACTGCCCCTGAAGTTAATGAGACCTTGGTGGACCAAATAAGTACAGCTGCAAGAGACGGAGCAACAGAAATAGAATTACCCATATCTAGTAGTTTTGATACCCATGTAGCGACGTCTTGCGGTAACCGACCAAATTCTTTTTAATGCTCAGTCAAGCAGCTATCCTAGGAATGATGTACTCACCAAATCCACCTTTGTTGGTGAGCCGGACAATCGTATCCGTCTTCCGTTTCGTATTTTTCACTTGATGGGGCTTTAGCATCGCTTTGAGTGTAAGTTGCTTCTTCTTTCCCCTGACTGAGGACGTTACACTGGCATCCTCCGGAGTATCTCTTTCGATTCTGATTTCGTCCCCTGGTTTAACGTAACCTGCACCCTTGACAGTGCTCCAAGCATTTGGAACTATGAAGCTACCCAGGTATGTTCCATCTGGTTTGACAGTAGGTTTGGACTGTATAGATGATGAAAGACGCCTTTTCTTCGCTGGGGGAGACGACCGAATGGCAAGTTTGGGGGAAGGAGGAGGAGAAGAGAAGTCCATCGAAACTGCAGCTGAAGACATGCTGCTAACGCTCTTGACGCACGTGGGACTTCTTCGATAGAGGGAAGCTCGATGTCACTTTGAGAGTCATCTATTGCGCCTGTTGCCCGGGGAGTCATTGCAACTGAAAAGTTGAGTGAGGCCTCGAAAGATGGAATATCCTCATCGTCACTATCCGGAAAAAATAGTCGTTTTTCATGGACTTGTTGGGATGATATGGGGGTGGTTTTTGGCTGCTTCTGAGATCCTGGAAGGTCTGCAACATCTTCTGAATGTTGGGTTGTTTCTGCAGGAACGTTGGAAGAGCCAGGATCATCAGGATCCGCAAAAAAAAGCTCGGAGTCGCTCATTTCCTCGAGACGATATTCGGAGAATCAAAGTATTGGTCGATGTCTACCATAACACCGCGACGCATCTTGATACTGGTCACGTGGCGGTGTATCATCTAATTAGTAAAACTAATAGTAACGATGATCACGTGTACAGAGCATCATCAAGTTCAGTGGCGGGAAACCACCCAGACGTCTGACTCAGAACTGGTCACCTCCGAGTCTGAATTCAATATCTGGTCCCGATTGACATTTATTGATCACAACCAATGGCGAATCCAGAATAAAATGTCCAATAGCACATCAGGCTAACCTGAAGTAATAATAGGTGACAAGCAGGGGATTAGATGCGAGTTAAGAAGTTCGATGGGTTGCAAAGGGCAAGTATACAGCGATCAGGAACCTTGGATATATACACGGTCAGCATATGCGAACGATGGGGATGAAGAAGTCATTGTTGTCAAGAGCAAAGACGCAGAAGACCTATAACGCGCTAGGTCTGCTTGCGCCGGCCAGTGACATTGAAGTGCAAGAGGAGTGTGTACAAATGGAGGAAATAGAAATGCAGCATAGAATACACTAAAGCAAAACCACCAGCATGGCGAAGTATCAAAGTACTCGACACTGTCGCCTGAAGCTGGCGGTCCACTGCGACCTGATCAGCATGGGTATGTTCCGGGGTATCCGTCGCTGCGGGACCACGATCGTCCTCACGAATCATTTCTGTCGGCTCTATGGCAGGGAGTTGAGAATCGCGCTCGTCCATCTCAACAGCGGCGGGGGTCGAAGATAGTCAACTAGATCCCTGTGCGACGCTGATCCAAGCCGTTTCGGGAGGTGTCGAAGGAGTCGGAATGTTCTCCTCATCGCTGTCCTCGTCGGTGGTACTCTCGCTCTTATCTTCATCCCTGGGTACGTCGACGGCAGAAACGGGACCTGATTCATCTAAGTCTTTCTTGTCCGGTTCGATCTTGTTTCTACCTTCTTGCTCTTGAAGCTGTTGACGGAGCTTGACTAGTTCGAGCTCTTTTTTCTCCAGCTCGGCCTTCTCTTTCTCCTTTTCAATCAGTTCTTTCCTCCTTTTCTCACGCTGTACATGAAAATAATCAGTGACCGAGCGTCGACACCGGAGCAAGATCATGGAGAGCTCGGCAACACAAATCTGCGCCGAGCACTCACTTCCAATTTTTCTTTCAGTTCACGAGCCTCCTTTTCCTTCTGGAGACGTTCCCTCATCTCCCTTTCACTCACAACCCAGGCCGCTGCTCCCTCCGCTGCTGCTTCGGGTTGGGACTTATTCCTTAGCAAGTCTGGAGGTCCCAGAAAGAGAAAAGTTTATGTCAGTGACAATTTTAACACCATCGAGCACGCGCTCAAGGAATTGAAGGAAGATAACTCTACCCATGATTATAAGAGAGAGAAAAGAACTCACATCCTTGTAGTGCTGCAACACTGAACTCGTCGTCAGGAATTGAATCCGCAAACTGCTTCGCCAGTTGGGCAAGCTTGATACCATCCAACGGCTTGGCAGAGTGTTGACAAGCCACAATGTGCTCCTCGATAGGAGGAGGAAGATATGATTGGTTCTTTGCACCAAATCCATCCGGGCCGATGACGGATTCCGATCGAGACTGGGAGTTCCTGGTCGAGCCTTCTAAAGAAGAGGTCGACGAAGAGAACGAAGGCGACATGGACCACAAAGTAGAAGAGTGTGATGATGGCGACTGAGGCGCCGGCGTCGAGGGGAGCTCTATGCCTTCAAGGTCGCCTTCTATCGGTTCATCATCCTTGTCAGTCGACGGGAAAAAGTTACGGAAGAGAGCCTCTGCCTGCCACTTGGAAGAGTTCTTGAACTCGATCCAGACGTCCATACGACCAGGACGGGAAAGTGCAGGATCTAGACGCTCAAGGTGATTCGTGGTGCTGCAATTCTTGTCAGTTAGGCGCCAACAGAACAGAAGATTAAAACTCACGCAAAGAGGATACGACCTTCCGCAGCGGCAACGCCATCCAAGGCATTGAGAAGACCGCTTAAACTCAGAGTGTTGACGTCCGAGATGTGGTCCTTGTGACGCCTATGTCGACTGCTCGACGTCGAAGGCTGCTCAGGGACAGTCGCCTCCTCACCGTTATTGTTACTCGAATCAGGAGTTCCATTAGAACTCTTGTCACGAGAGACACTGCGAGTAAATGCTGCGTCCAAGTCTTCGAGGAGGACAATGCAGCGAGCGGGGACGCGACCCATGAGCGTGGTCAGTGTACTGTCACTGATCCACGACGAGGACAAGGACAGGGTGTAGATGTCGAGCATAAGCTCGCCAGCTATTGCATGGATGAGGGAGCTCTTCCCTGATCCTGGGACACCGTGGAGGAGGTAGCCACGACGGAATGGAATGCCACGATCGGCGTACCACTGAAGCAAGGAATTGTTGAGGGAACTGCGAATAAGGAATAACGACCGAGATGGCATACCTTCTCGGACTTGAGGAAGTCACGAGCGTCATTGAGAAGCATCTCCTTGACACCGGGGTTTAAGACGATAGACGACATGGGACGCTTGTGACGCGAGTCTGTCCAACGCCAACTGCCATGAGAGTCTGCAAAGTAGATCTGAATGCGGTGGATAGCCTCTGCTTCGTATTCCTTCTTTGCTTGGAGGACAAGCTGCTTGAGGATAGCATTGCTACGAGCCACGACGCTGTGAGGGCCGTGTTAGTGAACACGAGGTGGGACAAAAATAGACCGTGTGCCTTATTGAGAGAACTTCACAGCCGCTACCGTCTGTCTTCTTGCTACGACGCACCCTGAGCCAGTGGCCCCTGTAATAAATAGTGTGGGTAGTGTCTGGCGTGGGTTGGAAGACGACGCGCGTCTTGACTTTGCCAGGTGGTGCGTCTTCGTCACCGTCCTCTTCCTCGTCCCCAAATGAGTTGTCAGCGGTTTGTGTGCCTGCGAAGCCAGGTGTCGTGGTTCGAGTGGTCGTCTCGAACTCTCTGGAACGCTGCCATTCTGGACGACGAGAGAGCCATAGCATGAGCCAGTCGTAAGGGTAGTCCTCCTCAGAGAAATGTGCGGTGAGGAAAAAAGCTGTAAAGATGGACATCAGATGAGTCAGTCGACGGAAGCGACGGCGCTTACAATTCACAAAGTGTGACCTGCGAGGTGAGAAAAGCGGGGTTAGCATCGTTGAGGAAGAGAGAGAGAGGTGCTGGGGATGTACCATGCAGTGCTAGATACCCTGCGTGCGGTCTCGACGGTACCTCCTAAGACGACGAGCTTGACGCCGTCAATGACCGATGAGCCGCCTGCGCCGCCGACGAGGGGTTGCACGAGCGACTTGAGAGCGTCCATGACGGATAGGGTGTATCTGGGAGAGCTTAGAACAATCCAATGTTGCGACGAGAGGGGGGAAAGTAAGCTGTGTTTGCAGTGCACTACGGCAATGAATTTGTACGGTTCCGAAGAGGGGAACGAACGAAGTGGAAACAAGTCAAGACGCGTCAGCTCAAAACGTGGGTTCATAAACGCCGTCCCGCAACCACGCCACCGCTCCCAAGCAAATTATTAACTATCCTCTACAAATACAACTTGTAGTACTCAAGCGACCTGGTAATACAATCCCTCCACCGCAACATTCGCTTGCCATATCCCCACCATACGCACGAACCGAAGCATCAACGGTGCCGGCAGCACCAACACGTACGACACCGGAACCACCACCACCAACACTATCGACATGCAAAGCGTGATGCTGGGCTTGATCACGAGAAAGTAGAACAGCGCTTGATACGTTGTCGCATCCGTGAACTATAGATCCAAGTCAGTGAGCACCAGCTGCAGACGGACAGCAGGGGCACGTGCCATGGCATAGGCATTCTTGTAGAACGACGTTTCATACTCTACGCCTGATACACCGCTCTCGGCCGCCGAAGGCCCGGGGGGCCGCACACGCTGGAATATTGGGTTGGGAGGATAAGGTGGAGGATAGGCTAGAGGCCCATGAAACTTTGTTTGCAGTGCAAGCTGTGGATATGAACCGATAAGGACATGAGACGATGACGTGGGGCGAAGCCCTAACCTCGCCCCTAGCAAACACACGAGCTCCCAGAAGATCCAGGAAGCACAGGAGGGCTCCAAGGGGTAGCGTGATAAGGAGCGTCGTGCCAGTCTAGAATGTACTATCAGCCACCACTGCATTCCACCCAACATGGGAGGCCGGCCACATCCGGCTAGATGGGGATGGGAGAACTCACGAGCGTAAAGACAAATAGATATATCCACGCAATCAGCGCGTAGGGAAAATTGACCACCATCAAGTGGAAGACGGCAGCGTGGTATGCCTTGCGTCCCATGGGGCGGAAATACCTTGCCCACGTACGCCTGTAGTGTGACCGGCGACTGCGAGCAGCGTTCCGAGTTTGTCCATCCCCAACGACCGCGTCCTGCTCGCCCCCTGAGATATTAACATCAGATTCGTCATCAGAGCCTCTGCAGAAAGAGAGGATAGTTTGGGTGAAGGAGCTCGATGAGACGAGGGTGCTGGCATGAGAGTTGGTACGATGTCGGCGTGGGGATGATTGGAGCAACGGGGTGGTTTCACTGAGACCATCAGAGGCGGTGAAAAAGTGCGGGCGAAGACTTGGGGAGGCGGAGTGTTCTGCCAAAGCATCCGGGTCGACTGACGATACTGGTCGGTGTCTGCGTGGAATTCGAAGGGTTCTTGAGCGCCGTTCTGGAGATGGATAGGGTGGAGGGGGGTCGTTCGTGGCTACGTCCAGCAGACCCAATATCTGCGGTTCTCCGACCGCACTTGGAGCGCTGGCGTCTTCCGAGCTCGACATGCGCTGGTGAGGAACGACGACGACGACTTCTCGAATGTGGCGCACAGCAACGTAATGGGGCACTTTCGTGGCTCCACTCTACTTCGTGGACTCGAACGTTTCAAGGGGACTTGCATAGACGTGCACACAGCTTTTGATTGCCTGCTGACATCCGAGCTCAGCAGATCACAAATTTATACGATATCCGTAGTCGCCGCCTGCAGCGCCCAACAGTCCGCTCTGTTCACGGCTGGTGGGCTCTAGACAAGGTCGAATGCCGTCAAAACGTAACCGCTCGATTTATTAGCGACGAAGAATGCCACGCCTGAGCAAGGGATGCGAAGGAATCGGCACTATAGCCAAGTGGTTACGGCGACAGATTCGAATACCTTTAAACTTATCTGTTCCTCTTTGAGGGCGCAGGTTCGAATCCTGCTGGTGTCGCATGTTACTTTTTGCTGGCTGACAGTCGTCTGACGCGACCGTTACCAGGGAGGAATCACACAAGCTGGTTGCAAACAAAGCGTCTTGCCGTCAATGCAATGAAGGTAGGACGGTGACCAGAGTTGCGAATTTCTCATCGTAAGAATTGAGATTCCCACTCGGTTGAAGTATGTTGCAAGGCGAGCTGATCCGGCCTGCGCGAAGTGCTTAACAGCGATTGGGGCAGTGGGTTGGGTGCGCCGGCTCGTAGGTATTTTACAAAAAATTAAAAAAGTATGGCTCCGATTCTTCGGGATAGGGGCGGAGTGCTAGGATCTGCGGGGTTTTCGTTATGTCCCAGAAAGGAAAGATAACTTGATGCCGTTGTTGTGCCGAACGCGTATAATTTGTGTGAAACAAAGAGTTGCAAGGTTTTTCTTGAGAGGTCGTTGCAAAACATTCCTCCCCCCTTCCCATCTCTCGCTAATTATTGTTTAGCAGCTCAGCTCACTCCGCCGCTCCTTCCTACTTTTTCGTTCTTCCCCTCCGCCTCTGTCTCCTGGCCCGAACTCGCCCTTTTATTTTTCTTTCTACTCTCTTCCAATCGTCGACATGGGTTGTGTGCAGTCCACCGGCATCGATAGCGAGGCAAAGGCCCGTGCGTACTCTTCTTCAGTCCTAGTTATCTCTACCGTCCTCATCGCCTCTCCAGGCAACGATGAAATCGAAAACCAGCTCAAGAAAGATCGAATGCTGGCCAAGAACGAGATCAAAATGTTACTGCTCGGAGCGGGAGAGTCTGGAAAGGTCCGCACACATACTTTCTGCCGACGCGCGCTGCTCACATGAACCCCCCTCCCGAATATAGTCAACGGTGTTGAAGCAGATGAAGCTCATTCATCAAGGCGGATACAACGACCAAGAACGTGACTCCTACAAGGAAATCATATTCTCCAACACGATACAATCCATGCGGTACGGCACATTTTACCCTACCGTCCTTGTCTTGACCTTCCGACAGTGCCATCCTGGAAGCGATGCCTCAACTTGACATCACCCTGTCACCCCAAAACGATGCTCGACGAGCAGTCATTCTCGCTCTTCCACTGCAACTTGAGGGTGAAGTTTTACCACGAGATGTCGGCGATGCTGTCCGTGGCCTATGGCGGGACGGAGGTGTCAAGGAGGCCGTTCGCCGGTCCCGCGAATTCCAACTCAACGACTCAGCTGTTTACTACTTCAACGCCATCGATCGCATGTCAACACCAGGCTACCTTCCAACGGACCAGGACATCTTGCGGAGCCGAGTAAAGACCACTGGCATCACGGAAACGACCTTCAAGGTGGGAGAACTGACGTACAAATTATTCGATGTCGGTGGTCAGCGAAGCGAACGGAAGAAATGGATTCACTGCTTTGAAAACGTCACCGCGCTAGTTTTCCTAGTCAGTTTGAGCGAGTATGACCAAATGCTTTACGAGGATGAAAGCGTGGTACGTACAGATTTTTTTTTGTTTCCCTGCCGCCCTAGGACCCTGATTGATGCCTCACAGAACCGGATGCAGGAGGCATTGACGCTCTTTGACTCGATATGTAACTCTCGGTGGTTCGTCAAGACATCAATTGTAAGCAACCCTACCCACTTGGGTGGCGTTCACCTCACTACCTTTGTTCCACAGATTTTGTTCCTCAATAAGATCGACTTGTTCGCGGAGAAGCTCCCGAATTCACCACTTGGAGACTATTTCCCAGACTATACCGGCGGAGATAACTACGACGCTGCATGCGACTACCTTCTGCACCGATTCGTTGCGCTTAACCAGAATGCGGCAACAAAGCAGATATACGCCCACTATACCTGCGCAACGGACACACAGCAGATCAAATGTAAGAGTTAACCTTATCCGACGCGGAACCGATGTTAATTTCTCGCCAATCAGTTGTTCTGAGCGCTATCCAGGACATTCTGCTACAAATCCATCTACGGGAATGTGGTCTCCTTTGATAAACGTTCTGTTGCGTGCTTCATCCTTGGTTTGACTGCATCGTGTTATCTCACTTCATCATGCCTTTCCTGCATCAGACTCACCGTTGCTTACCGCCTTGGCTATGTCTTACCCCCTCGTGGGTCGCTGTTTTTGAAAAATTCCAATATCACCCTTTTAGGTTTTCCTCTGTTTTTCCATTATTTCCATCATTTTCATTTTCATGGGTAGAAAACCTAATATACCCATTCCTTACGATCCACTGTAATGGCGAGTAATCTCCTCGTCGTCCTCTCCTTTCTGTTTGACTTTTTTTTTCTTTACTTGGATCTTTCGAGGAGGGTACTATCTTGTGCTGTCGTGTTCGACATCTTTTTTCTTTTCCTATTACCTTTTTTTTTCTTTTCTTTTCTTTTCTCTTTCCTTGCGTCGAGCCGACGATGTATGTACATAGGTACCTCTATGGAATGAACATGACGCGTGGCGCCTTGCGTCTCTTGACGCCACACCACATGTAGATCGGGTTAGCAGCAGAACCCTTATTGGAAGAGAGACACCGCCTCCCTTTTTCTGTGTGATGTATGACGTATGTCTGATTACAACATGCGCGCCTACTAGAGGTACATAGAAAACTTTTTCTTCGGGGCCCGAAGTACTACTCGAAAGTTGGGAACAGACAGCCACGTCAAAAATACACTGCGATCAATGTCCTTCAGAACAAATAAATGTGAATATGACGCAAGTACTGACGACCCGACCGTAAGCGCTCTTGACTCAATCGGCCTCTTCCGATCAGGAAGCACCCATGGGTGGGAGCCCGAAGGCTAAACAGTTGATCTTGAACCAGCGGAGTTCCTCAACACAAGTAGTATTACATTAAAAAAAAAAGATCTAGCCCAGCCGCCATCAGAACCCCGATCGCGAAATGATACAGGGGTCCCAAAAGACCGGGATATTATCTGTCCTGCCTTTGTCATGTATGCGCAGTCGACATCTTGATGAGCTGCATCACCAACGCGCTCAATGTCACCCGCCCCGAAGGTGACTTTATTGATGCGACCCGGACGTACGGACCGTGACTCAGTCTGTCTGACTCGTATACGAAACGAACTGCGTTCATCAATGAAATAGGGACAGCCAAACTGGACAGTGTGTACAGACATCGGAAGAAATTATGAGCGAATATGAGCGTGTGCGTGTTTCATACATGAGCAGGCGAGATGGAGATGACATTTCGATCGTGGGGTATTGGGATAGGTTCCTACGACAACGTCGCAGTTGTGGATTTAGATGCGTCGGCTTTTGGCATATCAGTGACCCGTCCGACAATGTTGTACCGTTTCCTGTCCGCAGCGAAGGGGGGCAAACGTGAACACGTGTCGACGGAGAAAGAGAGAAAAAAAAGAAAAAAAAAAGTACATACAAGAAAAACGAATGCCAATCGTCAAGAACCTTTCTTTCGTTCTCGGACAATCCACTATAATCCGGCACAGCGTCCTCGGGCTTGAGACTCGACATGCCGAGTCCCTTGGAGCCATCCTTGCCAGCAAAGACGTTGTACGAGCCGCCTTTGCCATACACGTCGCGCTTGCGAGTGACGTCAAATACGTCGCCTGGCACATATCATCGTCATCATCGATGATCGAGTGCGTGCGTGCGTACACGTGTGTTCAGAGCGGGCGGGTGGCATGCGCAAATACGTACGAACGACTCACCTTTGATCGAGACGTAGATCGGTTTGCTCTCGTCCGAGCCATCATACTCGGCGAGCTCGCTGAGCTTAAAGGGGTCATCCTTAGGCGGGTCAAGGTCCGTTCTGGGCGCTTGCATGATGGTCTTGAGCGACTTGTCCTCGGTCTGTGTAGTGACTGGGGATGCAGAGGGTGGTGGCGGCGGCGGCGGTGTGAGGAGCACACGACGACGACGAAGGAAGAAGAGCAGAGGAAGGCCTAGAGCGAGAGCGTAGATGAAATACGATAACATAATTAGCCAATGGCTAGTTAGCGTACTTTTTTGCGTCGCAGACAGAATCCTGGTCGGGAATTACCGAGAATAGCCAAATTGGGAAACTTATTTTCTCTTTCTTCATGTTCTGGTTCTGAATCTCCACCGCCAACGACGACCTCAAGATCTCCTTTGAACGCGGAACGAACAGGGGTCGGGCAGTTCCGCTACGTCGTCCGCTACTCCTGTCATTTTTTTTCTCGTCGCCGCCGCCACCGCCGCCACACGAGCTTGCTCCCATTGGGTAGTTTCCCGACCCGCCGGCGAAAACACGCGACGCCACGTTCGCCAAAACGGCACCCACGCTCCCGTCACCTTGAACTCGTCGAGTCGCCCTCCGTCTTGCTCGTCCCCTGAGCCATCCAAAGAGGTCCGCGAATCCCCCCGACGGGCATAATCCTGACGTCATGCTTAATCTCCTCGGTCTGCCCCCGCTTCGACGTTGCATTCGGACACGTCAAGGAGCCTTTTTACTTAAATAACCTCGGGTCCGCAATAACTTACATCCTCCGCTCTCTTTACAAGGCTTTGCCATTGGTAACGCAACATCTTCCGTGAAGCGTGCACCTCGGGAGAAAAAAAAAGGTCTCGATCTGATCTTCGATCCTGGGCCTGATCGTCGACTACCCCGTGGACACAAATCTCGCCCCCTATCAATTAATCGCACATCACCTCCCCTGTACGGCAAGGCCGATGGGAGGCTTCCTGTACTATTCTCTCGGGACTACTACTCGGGGGTGCTCATATCATTCCCTCCACGGTCGGCGTAACTAGTATTTCACAGATGGGTATCCCTAGAGCCGTACATGTTAAGATACAATGTTGAGATCGAAGACGGGGGTAAAAACGTGAATTTTCTTCGAGCACGGACAACGGAAAAAGGGGCAAATATAAAGACTGGCTATATCGAAAACGAACGAAGGTCGACGTTGAATGTCGCAAAACATTGGCGACGCATGACTAATAAGAGTGCGTAGAGAGGAGAAAAAGTAAGATGCCAAGGTGTACAGTAACGAATCAAAGGCTACAGAGAACGCAGTTATGAATGTAGTGGTTGGTGTATACTTGCAAAAACATAAACGGGGTATAGGGTATTTCGAGTCGGAATGGGTAGCATAAATTGATTCATCCCCCTCTGAAATGCAGCGGAAGAGAACAGTTAGGTGGAAGAGGGGGATTAATATTTGTACAATGACAGGCGTCCGTAACCCGCTTTCGTAATTCGTCGCACTTGCTTTGGAGCACTGTAGAATACATCAAGCTTCCTCTCGGCTCCGCCCTGATTGAGAAGCATTCACTTACTTGGACATGGCCATAACGCATTCAGCACGTCCAAAGGAACAATGATCTCTTTGGCAACTTCCAATGCGTCGATCAATGTATTATCATTCTCCCACAGAGAAAGGCATCTGTTTCCAATATTAGTCGATGAAATCCCCGTGGTCAAGAGGCACCCACATCGACACCTGGCTGGCAAACCATGTCACCTGAAATGGTCGCCTCGTGAACATTACACCGTCTGCTTCTCCGAGTCGGTCGATCGACATTCGAACTCTCCTGATGAATTGAGTCTGGTGGCACACTGCGCGGATATTAACTCGCCAAGAAACAAAAATTGACGCGTGCCGCCACTCACGCCATTGCTCCGTGTGTTTTCGATTGAACGATGGCAAGTGTCCGACCTCCCGACCATGCAGACTAAGCAAATAAAATTAGGGCAAGTTTAATATGATGGTCTAACGGCATTGCTTACGTTTGTAAGATGGAGGTCAGCATCATCTGAGTACTGTTTTAGGTTAAGCCGAATCAGTGCACTGTCAGCAACCCTGGCAAAGAGCGGCAAAAGACAGGAAAAGGAAAAAACTTTCTCGAGAACACGTACTTGTATACGTACTCCCGACACATGTACAGGAGCGCCATGTCGAGGTTGCAGGTGTGAGAATCCAACGCGTTCTGTATTTCCTCCGTCTCCCGCCAAGATTCCAACGCTAGCTCAGACGTATTTTCCCTCGAATAAGTGTTCTTCCTGAGGCGAGTCGTGCAGAAATTCCACAGTAGCATGCCGCGGCAATAGAGAGCCCATATTGAGTCCTTTGGTGATTGCATCTTGTGGTCGATGGAGCCACGCTCGGATACCTCACCTGGGAACAGCAACCGGAACTAGATGATAGAGGTCATTAATTCAATCCAGATTTGAATCGCAACAATGGAGATGGATTCGTTATGGATACAATAGAAAGGACTCACGTTGGCAGGGTCCGTCAAGTAAAGATCCGTTGGCTCCTTCCGGAAAGCAATACAACGTGACGTATAACCAGCCACGAGGATGAGCGCGCTCCAACACAGCCTTCTGCACGCCTCTTTGTGCATCTCCTCAGGGGTCCATGTGGGGTCCCAAGGCGGAGAGTATGACCAAGAGGAAGAGAAATGATCATTGACGATCGACGAGTTGGGCGGAATACATGAACATTTCCGTGAAGAGGAACGCGGGGAGCGGAGGACATCTTTGGGCATGCCATCGTACGATCTCTTGTGGGCCACAGGGACGGCATTGGGGGTGAACGCGGATACTTCAGGTTCGCTGCTATCCAAGTAGGTTAGGCCGAGGGCACGGACAATATGATCTAAGAGAATAAGAGACTGCCTCTGGCGTTCTGGTGTATAAAGATGATGTGCGGATGATTCAAAAACGGCCAGTATCTGTGGCGTGGTATGAGAAGAAGAGGCTATGAGATAGAAGGTAGGTACGTACAAAAGCAGCTTTAGCCAGGGTGATATCTATCCATTGTGCATTCCAAGATGCCTCCAAAGAAGCATGGGCTTGATCGCGGAGCCATGCAGCACGGTTCCGACCTGCGGTGCTTAGTTCCATTTCGCTCGACTTGATAAGGGTAGCCAGAGCCAATCCTGCAAAGACGAGAGAGGGCTGCAAAGACGAGCGGTCCTCTGGGTTGTACAAACTCCGCACAAAGTCAGGGACATTGACAAAATTGAGCCAACAGCCAGAGGTCGTGAATCTGGGAAAAAAAGGTCAGGGATGAGCGGAGGGAGTTCACACACAAGACGCACAGGGTAGAGAGGTCGGAGGCGATGTCTTTGAGACTAAAGAGTAACGAGATGAGATGGATTCCGACGGCACGATAGGGACATACGATTGTTCGCGGTTAGCGGAGTAACTGCTAAGGAGGTTGTCCCACCATTCCTTTCTGCTATATTGAACGGAGGGTGTGGAAGATATGCGAACCTTGTCGACGAGATGACGGTCGGTGTGCTGTAGGTAAGGACGTAAGGGAGATGAGAGTGCGTCGGGATTGGTGGCACATACGGTGGCATAAGGGTCGATGGACAAGCCTCTTGAGGCAGAAGAGGAAAATTCGGACCCCTGTGGAGAGAGGGAAGGTTGTTTGAGGCAAATGTGTCCGTCCTGTTCGAGATCGGGGGTTCTGAGGGCGGGCGGATCGAGGGGTCTGCGATCCTCGGGACCATCTTCTTCAACGTCTGGAACGCGGGCGGATGTTCTCTTCCTTTTGGAAGGAGGAAGGGGCGGAGCCGAACCATCGGCGGGACGCTTCTTGCAGGAACGTTGGCGGGTTCCGGGACGTTTATCGGGACCTCTGCGCTTTGGGACGGCATCGTACTGGCACTCGTTCGATCGGCGGACACAATTATGGCATATCGGACGTGTTGAATCACAGCGGATCTTCCTTGCGCGGCTTCGAAAACACGTGAACAACTTTGGAAGAAGGAGACGGTAAGACTTACCACTGACGACAAGCGATGACGAGGTTGGAGCCCTCGCGGCGCGGAGGAGGGGGCTGTGTGGCGGGGGGAGAGTTCTGGGTTGTTGGGGAGGGGACGGGATCGCGTTTGAGGGTGGGCGATCGGTGATCAGCGTCGGGAAGGAGTGGAGCAGAGGGGCTCTGTGGGGATGGATAGGAATGGTTGCGAGGATCGGGGAGGTACCTGCGATGGGGGTGGTAGGGCACGGGGAGCTGAGAGGGAGGGGGAGGGAGACGAGCATTAGTGTAAGAGTGTGGCGAGACATCCGGGGGTAGGTGACTACGGGAGGAGAGAGCGTATTCGTGGGAGTAGTTGTGGTGCGGTGGGTGGAGGTCGAGGGGGGGCTCGAGAATGTGTTGGGCTGGCGGGGGTTGGTGTGGCACGAGGTAATTTGAGTTGTCGAACTGGGAAGCGAGTATACCTGCAGCGTTGTGCACGTCGAGATGGTCTTGGTGGTAGCGTACTTTTATTAGGTGAGTGCGGAGGATGTTTGTGTGGTTAGTTGAGCTCACTGGTTGGGTCGGTGTGAAACTGAGCACCGAATATTGGAGAGTGGAGGCCTGAGCCATCCTCGCTTGACTGTTGACCGTCGTCGACGATCATGGGAGGGAAGGGAGAGTAAACGTCGCTGTTGGCAGAGACGACCATGCAAGAAGAGAGAGCTGCTAACCTGTCTCATGCTCACGTCCGCTTATGAAATCCCTCCCCCCTTCCACTCCCATATCCGGTCCCACCGAAGATCAGAAGATCAACAATTATATTTATTTATATTTTATTTTTACCCGCCTAAATCGGACAATAAACGACCCCCCCAATTGCAACCCCCCGTGCCTGGTCGTCTTGCGACCGCATGGCCTGCCACTTTCATGCTCTCCCTCCTCTTTTCCTGCTGCGGCCTCCGCGCACGTCAACGCGATCAAGTCAGTCTTTCTCTTCTCCCCCGCTCTAGCTCACCTCCTCTCAGCCAGGCGAACGCACTCCGCTCATCCCACATGCTGACATTGATACTCCCCCGTACGTCCTCCCCTCTCTCTCTCTCCCGTCTACTCACTCCCATCAGTCCACAGCCCCGTGTCGTCGACCACCAGCGCGTAAAGGAGCGTCTCACCTCCGTCGTACGTGCAAAACAGGGGTTTGTCTTATCTTCTCTCCCTTTACACGCGGCTGATCTCCAGCAGGAAGATGGTCAACGTGAACGCACAATTTCCCTTTCGCCTCCACGACCGCTCCGCTGCGTCCTCGCGTAACGTCTCGGGTGGCACTCTCCCCAGTAGTCGTGCACCTTCACCCTCGCCACCCCGTCTGCTACAAAAGTCACCTTCAACAGCCTCCCTCGGCGAGGATACACCACACTATCTCCCGCTCGCCCTCAACCCCTCCACAGTGCTCAGCGTCCGCCTCGTCAAGTCTGTCCACCCCATGCTGAGCACACGTGGCCGCTCCCCACCTAGTCCCGATCCGCAGGACCAAGAACCTCACGTGAGTCTGTCCTCACAAATCACCGTGCATATATTCACCTCTTCAGTCTGCTGCGGAGACCCATACAGACGACTTCAGCATACACGACGCTGGCGCCGTGGCACGTTCGTGGGGAGACTGACCGCTCATTGCCTGTCTATCTCGTTCATTCCGGACCATACTCCCTTCTATAGTACCAATAGTACATTCCTTCCTATTCGAGCATCCCTCTGTTATCTCCACGAGGTATCATTTATTTCATCTCGACTGTCGGATCTGGGTGTTGCGTAGGCTCTTTCCAGATATGTTATCCTCCACTCTTGTGCCTCGGCCCGAGCACGTACAGTCAGAGGCCCACACACAAGAGGTAAACAAACGTTGATACCAGTCCCGACTCACGGCAATTCCCTCTTCCAATTTCAAACCTTGACGCTCAGTGCTTTGCGTGTATGTGTCGATTCAGGCCTGAATTCCTATCGATCATGTGTCATCCTCCCCTTTTGGTCTGGCTTCCTCGACATGGACCTTGTTCTCGCGTAAACGCTTGACCCACTGAACCAACGAACTAAGTCCCTCGGCTTTCTTTTATCTCCCCGCGCCAATCATATTCCTGTGTCCCTCCCAGCCAATGGCCTTTGTTCTCTTCACGTTTCGTCGGAAACAGCTCCATGTGCGACGTGGCAAACAATTGTTCAACGAGACCCCCCTTGTGTTCCTTTTCATCTCTTGCACCGGACTGGGACGTCGACTTAGGAAACGCGCGCAACATATCATATCGCGGGCATCACAGTGCCTCCATGGAGATATTATTACAAGCTCTGTGTAATCGTGATACCGCGGACGGGGCGAGCCGTCTCTCGGCCCCGCGCAAGCAAAGGGGGCACAGGCACGGAATGCTGAGCGCATCGAACTTCTTCAGACCAGAAATAATAATTTCTCTCTTTCTCTTTCTATTTCCTTCGAAACCCGGAACCGAACAAATGGGGTCCTGCCGGACGTCGGCGCCGCCACAACGAACCCGCCGAGCGAGTGTTATCGTGCCGCCGCCACCAGGCGACGAGCGACGAATAGGGTCGGAGAAACTCCAGCCGCGAGTCCCCCAGATCGGCAGACAAGGGATCGGTAACTTGGACGTCGTTTGAGAAGTGCGTAGCGACGCCACAGTCACGATGGATCCCATGTCAAGTCTAGAGAGCTCTCTATCTCTAATTCTCTCATACGCTCGCTCGTTTCCTCTAGCGTGGCATTCATGATGCGATCCGGCGGCTCGCACGCGAGGCTCGACTTTCTGTCCCTTTTTTTTTCTGTCCTGTTGGCATATATATCTTCTTCTTCCCCACGTTGCATGGGCCCCTGTCACGAAACAGTGAGAACCTGATCCACGATTCGGTTCCATTGCTTGTCGTCAAGAGGCACGGTAGCACGTGTGCGAGCTCTATCGGCTGTTTTGACCACTGAACGTTCGAACAGCGAGTAGCCAGGGTAGCACGTACATACACTGCGTACGACGGCCCCTCCTCGACGCTGGACGGACCAGCGGTGCTGCAAGGACGAATCGAGCCTGCACCACCCGACTGCACAGCTCAATTCTACGGCGGGTATAACGCTGCACGCCGCCGGGGCACCATCACCAGTCCCAGCGTGAGATCTCACTGAAGCTGACCCTGCCACCCGGTGCAGGGTATCGAATTGGGGGGAAACCCGCCCGAGCGACGCGTTCTCGCGCAAGATTACGGTTGACAGTGTGTCGGAGGACCCGGGGCCCCCCTCTCCCCCCTTCCAATCGCGCTTCATGAAATCTTCTTACATACCAGGGTGGCTCATCATACCGATTATCTCCGCAGCTGCTCCCCGATCCTTCCTTCCTTCCTTCCTTTTCTCTCCTTCCTCTTTCGCCGGCGCCGTGCTGCCAGTTCAGTCGGCAAATCCGACATAATATTATAATATAGAGATCTGGAGTGGATAAATCGGGAGATAGTACTAGTACAATATACATCAAATATACATATGGCAAAAATGACATCGCTACAACACAAAGGATATACTACATAAAGATGCACGTCCCGGAACAAGTCCGAGACATACACGCACACATACACACAAGCACGCGCGCGCGCGCGCTGTCGCAACCCAATAAGAACGCGTTTCGGTCGTGCGTGTCACAGACCGTGTGCCGTTATATGTCGCATGATCGTCAATGAGGCAAGAAACTCTGTCGTTCGGCGTATGAGCGGGTTCAAGAAGATCGGAAATGGAGAACGGAAAAAGAAGGAAGAAAAGAAAAAGAAAAACCCTGGTCGTCAGGCGGATCCGAACGCAAAAAAAAGAACGCACCAGCTGCGAGGTGGGGATACGCCTCATCGATCGTCAACATGCACCCCGACGACCCGAGATAGTCCGGTTCGCCAGCGACCTTGAGCGAGTACGATGCGACGAAATAGTCGCTTTGGTTCGTACACTGTGCGTTCCCGAATCCGATTGCGCGTAGGCACGGCCAATCGCGGACGACAGAACACACACGCGTGTACGCGCCCCACGTGGCCCAAAATCCAAGATCCAAGTCAGCCCCGAGACGAAGACTGCCGGACGAGCAATGACGCAGCGAAAATGGGAAAGATGCGCACCGTCCACTCGTGTCCCTTGGTCGATCGCCAGCTCCATCGGTACTCCCGTCCGTCTGAACCCAGAAATTTTCTCGTTCGGTTGCTGTATATTTTACATCCGTCTGTCAGCGGTGCCCAGTGCGTCGGGAGAAACTGGAGGCAAGCCAATTCCTTTGCCGACGAACAAACTTGCTCACCTGCTGGTCGGAGACAGCTTAGCGAGATAGTCGCCCATCGCCATCGGAGCCCTGTTGCGTAGTGTAATCGTTCCGAGCGAATTGCTCGGGCCGAACGCGAGCGCAATCAGCGGATTCGACGGGTCTTGCTGGTGCGTCGCGTTGTGGATCATGTAAGCAGTATGTGACGACGTCTGAGCCGTACAGCGTAAACACAACCGAAGGCGGTCATTCATGTCGATAAAGTCGGACCCCGTCAGCTGTCCGGTCCGGTCTTCGAGCAGGTAGGGCATGCCATAAACAGTGGTGGACATGACGTTGGCGGGGTTGAGAGGGGGGGCCTTGATAGCGTCCCTCGCCGAGCAAGGTGCGGGTTAAATCCTTGTTCAAGGCTGCTAGCGCCATCGAAACTATTTTCGGCAGCTGGCGGGCAGGCAACATAGATGAGCGGCAGGCGTATTGCGCATTGCATGCACGGATTAAACTGCCGGTATGCCATCGCCGAAGCTAACCTTGTAGATGGTTTCATGACCACGCTGCAGTCGTTCATACTTAGTGCGCAATAAATGGGAATGCCCAAAGTTGTTACGAAAGAGGGAATTGCATCGCGCCCAACAGTCGTAAATCCGAACGCGCGGGCATCCAGCAGTGATCGTAGAATCTGCCTTCACGAGAGCAATGACGTGATGACGTACGTCTCGATCGTCAAGACGTACCCGAACGCCAGCCAGTGGAGAATTTGCGCAAATCGAGCTGGATAACAGTGCCTCAAAGCGGAAGCGCGCAGCAAGTTCGGGAAGGCTATACGACCTGAGTCATGATAACATAATTCACTTCGAACACGAGGTGGGACAGATCCTTGAGCGGGATCGAGCGGCCCGAGATAGTGGAGGAGAAAAGGGAAAGCGCGTCTTTGAATACCCCATGAGAACCTTCCCCGCTGTCGTTCAACGTTCAAAACCGGTTTTTGTGTAACGAGATCAACGTGTTTCAAGTTGAATCTTACCAACGGCAACAGCCGGTGATTCCAGGTTTGGTGCCTCGCTTAGCTAAATGTCGTGCAATGTATCCAATAACACTCCAGTGAGAATTATCCTCTTTTTTCGTAGCATGCGATGCCATCTCATGTGAAGGTGGAGAGTAAGCTTGTCTGCCACATCAAAACGAGGACGTTGGACATCATCCCAATGGCGAACAATTTGACCCACGGGGTTTACGCGCAGCTACGGAATGTAAGGCACATTGCCTTCTGATAAGATCTGGAAAGATCATCACCGGCGGTTTTGACCACCACACGCGAGCGTGCTTAGGGGTTGACCAAAGCGAGACATTGGAGTCAAGTCAGCGTCTCCTACTGCTCGTTTAGTGAGTCCGCGCACAGGACCTAAATGTACGACATACTGAGGAACCTGCTAGTTATCTCTGTAGCGGGGCCTATCCCTCGCTGCATTCATGTCCCATAATCTTCGATGCCTCTCTCTTTCCTTTTCTCGCTCAGATAGACCGTAGTCCCTCAGCCGGTTGCGGCGGTCCTCGTGGCCACGGGTAGGCGACCGGCTACGACGCCCTCTCTCGTCACCGCGCCTTCTGCGGGTGGGCGACGGCGATCGTGACCGTGATCGATGACGCATCCGTACGTCTTGTTCGTCACGGTTTGCCATGCGAGCTGCCTTGCGGGCGCGTTTCTCCTCTTTACGCTCGGCTTTTCGGCGACGTCTGTCTTCCTTCTCTTGTTTATGCGCTGTGTCATCCTCGGTGCTCGGAGCCGCCCCCGTTGATGACCCTGCTGTAGGCTGTGTAGCATTCGCTCCAGTTGGGCCAAACCCGCTAAACAGGGAAATGATGTTGGTAGCGTTTGTGGGCACTCGGGGGCGAACTCACAGCGCGACGGAAAGTGCCTCTGCCTCTGCTTCTTTTATCTTGCGAATTTCCTCAGCCCTTTCTGCCTCCCCGACCTCATTGTCCCTATTGTACCAGTGGACATCTTTGTTCTTTTGCCATCTCCCTGTTGGTGCATTGATGCTGTGGCCAAGATAGTGCTAGAACATCGTTCAGCGGCGAAGAGAGGATTGACGATAGCGATGGTCACCTCTCTATCTTTGTCCGCAGAAACGTCGGACCACTTGAATTCTGCTTGGCCCCCTCGGGTTCCTCCACGGATTGGTTCGAACATCGACGTCAGTGCCGCAGACTCGTAGTTGTGGTTGACGTCCCCCGTCTGTTTTCAATCTCCGAACCTATCTCCGACCAAAATACTATCTAGATGGGCCGTGTGTGTGATCCGCGCTTCTTGCGGGATGCCGACACCCTCGCTCCTTGCAAGGTGCCTTGAAGTCGTGCTGTCTTGGCCACGCAAAACGACGACATGGCCTTTGTGCACAATTCGTGCGCTGTACGTGCCGCAATGTCCCTGAGATTTGCGGCATTAAAAAAGCTTGCTGCAGCGTGTGCACCTTTAGCCGAGAGCTTTGCTCGACTCGAATTGGGCAAGGACGGCGGCAAATGGAGTTCGGTGTTGACAGGTTCAGGCGATCATATCATGGAACGTGATGCGATCGGCTTTCCATGCCTACTAGCGCTCGTCCCGTCGATGGGCAGTACCTAGATCGTCTTGGCGGCGGGTGTACGACAGTGAAGAAGAATTGTCCGAGTTGCGAAACGTGCCGCTTTTCGATGCAATTTTTTTTTTTTCTAATTCCAGAGAATCCCCGGCTAGGAACACTCCTTGTACTCTTCCCGCCATGATGCACGACTCTGCTGCCAATAATTTTGTATCCTCATTTGACCTTCAGAAACAGCCTGCAAATCAGTCACCTTGCCCTGAAGACAGGAACAGCCAGGCGCGCGCGTGGCATTGCTCGACCTCACACACTATCGCACTTGCAGGTTGACTCGTCTCCCAGTTTGCATCTCTTCCTCGACGCCACAGCATTCTTCCGTGACCTCGGCGGCCGCACTGGCACGCCTCGAAGATGTGCTTGTCTGTTAATTTAACTGTCGCACTTCTTCGCATCACAGCGCACACCTATTGCGTCCACCCAATCGCCGGAAGCAGCGGTCCAGCGTCGTCAAGCTGGACAAGGATACAGGGTACGTTCAGCACCCGTACCGTGCAACGCTGACCGAGCCCTTTCACAGGAGGAGAGCTGGGCATGATACCAGGCCCGTTTGCGGATTCGGTCACAAGCAGTGCCTGGCTATCCCCTTATCCGGGAACAAACAAAGCACGCCACGTCGGAATCTATCCGAATAGTCCGACCCGCCCAACCGAACAACCACGAAGAGACCACATTTCGAGACACATATCCCACTTTTTTGAAGGCATCCTGAATGTCCAGTTTCACTACGAGCATCTCTGCAACGTCGACGATGCATTGTTTTCATGTACCGTATTCAATGGTATTTTTTTCAATGTCACGCGTTTATTTTGTTGATTCTTACGTGTGCGCACGGGCCCGCGTGGCAAACGAAACTGCAAGTGGAAATAGCCGAACACAACCCAAGTTGGTGTGCTCCTCAACCTTTCCTTTTATCTGTCGCGCACCCTCTATTGTAACTTTTCCCTTTTCCTCGTTTCCACTCGCGATGAGTAAAAAGGCAACGAAAAACAACGAACCAGAGACCAACTATGCAGAACGCGATATCGTCTTAGGTAAAGTACGCGGATTTCCTCCTTGGCCTGGCATGGTATGTCGCGTCTTCCTTGTGCCCCATAAGCCCTCATTCATCGTTTTCATCCATGTAGGTCGTGAATCCCGACAATGTCCCGCCCGTCGTTGCCAAGGAGCGCCCTACTGGCAAGAAGACGCCCTTCCACTGCGTCAAGTTTTTCCCTACCGCAGAGTTGTGCGTCTCCATCTGCTTCTTCCCTTGTCGTGATTATAGACCCTGTTTCGATGCAGTGCATGGCTGGTATCAAAAGATATATCGAGATTGAAGGAACACGAGATCCGTGCATACATCAACGAGCCACACAAGAAAAATGTGGAGCTTTTGACTGGGTACAGGATCGCTCTCGATCCCGAAAAGTGGGAGAAGGAGCTGGAGAGCTTGCAGGTGGCGACCACGGAACAGGAAGACAATGAGCCGGTTGACCAGCTCGAGACTGAGAATGAAGACCAGGAGACGAAGAAACCCGCTAAGTCAAAGAAGCGTAAGCGGGATGCTGAGCCACCTGCTGGTAAGGCAAAGTCTAAACCAAAGTTGAAAACTGAGAAAAAAGCGGTTACGGGGAAGTCGAAGAAAAATGGAGCAAAATCTAAGGAGGTGATCGAGTCCGAGGATGAGGGAGGAGATGCCGAAGCCGAAGCTGAAGACGACGATGCTGGGATGAGTGCTAAAGCCGTTCCACCCCCTTCCAAGAAGCCGAAACGAGAGAAAGAGGAAGAAGTTGATGGTGCGCCGTCGTTTATCAGCCTTTTTTCTTGTCGTTTCTGATCGATGGTTCCGCAGCAAATCTGGAGGCAGATCCTGAGGCCCGCAAAGTAAGAGAGTGGAGACATAGATTACAGAAGGCTCTGTTGGGCAGCAAGGGTGCTCCATCGGATGAAGTGAGTTATTCAGACACCGTAGATTGCCACCCCCAACGGAAATTGCACAGGATATGCCCGCCCTTGACCAATTATTCACGACAGTGGAACACTACGAACACCCAAACCTCATCAATTTCCTTTCAGTACGTCTTTTGTGGCGTTGGGCGTGGCATTCCCATTGTTGACCGTATTTTTCATGGCAGTTTTCTAAAATCGGCAAGGTTATGCGACACATCGCGGCTCTAACGCCGGACAAGGTGCCTCGCGACGAGGAATTCAGGTTCCGGGCACGAGCAAAAGCCTTGGTAGATAAATGGCACGCCATACTGGGTGCCAACAAGCCAAGCGAGAGTGGCGCCGAAACTACAACCAACGGTGCGCCGGCAGATGCTGTCGCAGATGACTCCAAAGTGGCATCGTCCCCAACACAGAATGCAATCTCATCTGTTTCAGCTGCGGACATGACAGTGTCAGAGGCATGAACTTGCTGGTTTATCCCCTTTCTAGTGTTTCATTCATTCCTAATTTTGGTGTCGCTACCACCCAGACGGCTTTCGGGGTGCTTGTCAAATATGCATTGTTTGGCATCATGCAGAATATGCTATGCTATGCCATGCCATTTCTGTGCCTTGAACCACTTTTGCTCCTACGGTTGTACATGTTGTCGTGATCAGTTGCAACTTGCTCATATTCCCTAGTGTAGCGCGGTAAAGTCGAATATATGATATGTTGTTATCTCACCGCTCGGCATCACCCGGGACTTGATAGAACACAGGAACAGGATCCGATAGGATTGCCTGCCGTATACGGAAGTACTGGCCTGTAACACAAGCTGTAAATCCCAAAAATCCACATCGACGCAAGCTTGATTCCATTCTGTGCCAAAATCGGTATAGTGGACCATGGTGCTGGTCGTGTTACTCATGGTCTTGAAATCCTTTCCTCCCAGGTTCGCCCCCCATCCAAGAATGAAGGCAACTGAACGTTAAAACTAGATCTTGCCACTTCTCAAAGTAAAACATATTGCAGAAAGAACTTCGCCACAACTTGTGGGCGGGTGCTTGTTTCACTAAATCCGAGGCGCATCGTCTAGAAAGCTGTCCCAGGACCTGTCCGAGTCTCGTGAGATAGACATCGCCCCTTTTTTACAAATTACATGCCTCCCAACCTTGTTCAGGTCACCCCATGGGTCATTTGTCCGGTGCTAACGCAGCTTCTAGAAGACGATCCGTTCCGTCTGATGGTGAATAATCCGACATTCATTCGCGATACGCCACCATGTGCCTCCTCCGGGTGGTGAGTGCATAATTCATCATTACTGTACTAAAAGATATTCATGGAGTGGCGTTCCCACAGCATACTCCATTTGGTCTCTCACTATACGTTTGAGCACACTCCACCCGCAGCACGCTGCGCCCCGAGATGACAGTCACGGGAACAACCTGAGCCCGATACCTTGTGTAATTCGGGAGGAGTCCATATCGTTGTATTTGACCGTACCTGGATGAGATGACGACTTGGCGATGTAACTTCAATGGACGAAACTCGGCGCTCGTATGCAGCGGACATGAATGGAAGCGCTAATTGTTTTTCACCTCATCGCTCGCGATCAAACTTTGATTCTGATCGGATTCGAGCAATGTGGTAATCGGAATGGAGTGATGATGATAGTGGCTAAACCATGGCGGCGAGGCAAGAGGGCGGTGTGCGGGTTGGAAATGAAAATTGATATTACACGGCCGGACTGCGGTCGTCCAATGCGTTGGTTGTACGCCCTGATTGTCCTTGGCGACCTGCCCCCGGGGGTCATCGTTACTATGGGTTCAAAGTCGAGCGGCGCTAACTAGGCCTCTTACTGCGATGTTTCGTCGTATAAAGCTGTATCATGCATATGATTATTCAAGTTATGGTTACTAAGCTCACTTGCAGCTGGAGTGTAAATCCCAGAGATCACGGCAACGAATTACCTCATGCCACGCCAAGTTGACAAATTGCTTCCGCCACTTGAACTTGGTTTGAGCTCGAGTGGACTGGATGGTTAGACTGCCTGGACGCCTCCAACATGCTCAGCAGCAGTGGTTTACTTCTCGTACTCTGATTTCGAGCAAGTCAAAATTGGTTCAGTTACGATACCCTGTTCCGTTCACACCCGCGACAGTCCTAAACAACCGGTTGTCATCTACCTCTTCCACCATCATGGACACACCACCTTCCAATGCATTCCAAGGGGTGGGCACGCTGGACGGTGCGGTAAGTCAAAGGGGTTGTTTGGCTTGTGCTGTACAGCCATTGATAGGCTTCGCGGCTAACCATATCTACCTGTCACAGATTAGGCGTACGAAAGGTGAGTTGTGTCTCACAGCGAATGGATCCATCAGCGCGCGCAGCTTATCTCATCGGAATGATCCTCGGGCAGGCTCCTCAGAAGTTCAGGCTCAGAAGCGTGCTGTCGACCTGCCCGGTATCCTTCCCATATCAGCGCGGAAACGTACTTTTCATCTCAGTCACGAGGAGCTCGAGACCTACGTGCGACCGCTTCTGTCGTGCCATTGGCATGTTGGCCGCGTTGCCGTGGACCAGGTCATGCCGGACGATCACCAGACGTTGACCTTGAACAAGCTCTTTACATTCAAGAATTTCGGCTCGTCGGTCCAGTTTTTCGACGAGCTCGTAGGCATTCAGGACGAGGAGGACGTGAGTAGCATAAAAAATCCGATCATCGGGCGTGTGTGTGGCCTCCATTGACGAACCGTGAATGGTTAGCATCACGCGCGCGTCACCGTCGACTATTCCAGGGTCTACGTTTCCATTCACACGCATTGCGCGTACGAGGATGCAACGTCGACCAAAGTACCGGGGCTCTCAGTTCGTGATATCCGATTTGCTGTGAGAGTCGAAGGGTTGCACGAGAAGTTCTTGGACGACGGACGTGCGGTCACAAAGGTCCCGGTTGACTCTGCGAGTTTGGAAGCATGGTCAATGGCACAGCTTCAACAACGGTATCCGGTATCGCGTGGATAGAATACAAGGTGGGGTGAGCGGTTCCTAATATACATTTTATATTCGGTTGCTACTGCATCACACATCGGTCCTTGACTTTCTTTTCTTTTCTTATCTCCCCCAGATGAACTCGGTGATGCTTCTTGTTTCGTTTTCTACATCACTGAATACGATCCTTTCTGCCGCAAGGTCCTGCTGCATATGCATTTCGTTGGTTGTTCCCGTCAACGGCACGACATTATGCAGCTGGGCAAGTTTGAAGATGACCTGAGCAGGTGTTATGTCCAGTTGGTTGGCGACGTTTACGACCGCTGGGTGGGCGAGCAAGCTTGGCGATCCAGAGAGCGTCCAGAAAGACCTGCGGCGATCAGGCATGAGTCACCGACGCGGACGGGGAGGCCGAATCACGAACTGATATTCAATCCCATGGTCTTTGCAGTACCTCCATACGTCAGGATCCCACATGTTACCCTCGTACCACCTGTTCTGCACGACCTGCACCTTCCTCAACTTGTCTAAAGCAGCGAGAACCCCTACATCATAGACGTTACTGATGCCAATCTTGCGTACGGTCCCTGCATCCTGGGCGGCCATGAGTGCGCGCCAGGCCTCCAAGTTTGCCTGCATGGTCTTCAGAGGCGAATGGAGGAGATAAGAGTCTATGTAAGACGTCCGAAGGTTGCGCAGGGACACCAGTAGCGACGTTGCAATTTGGTCTTTGACCGCATCTTTGACGTTGTAGGGGATCGGTTTGCTTAGGTCTTGTCCCCCAACCGGGGTGAACCTACATTGAGTGGAACATGTGAACGCTCGACGGCAGGGTCACTGCGGGGAACGGAGCGTGCACTTTGTCTGGACATAGATATCATCGCGCTTCAGGTCATGCTTTTTTTGCAGGATATCGAGCGCCTCGCCAACAAGATCCTCCCTGTGGGAAGCGAAGGTGGAGTGTGAGCGGTTGTCCGGAACGGACGAATAGACTCGCACCTGTAGTGCTTGGGTTGACAAGCTGAACGTGTACTATGTCAAGCCCCTGAAGCATAACACGAAATTCTGCCGCTTATGGACTCACCCGTGTCGACAGCACGAAATCCCTGCAAGAAGGCGTTGATGACGAGGTGTGTCGTACGCTCTCCCTTCCTAGGTCCGCACGCGTTGGACTTCGTGAATCACTCATCATCCATGTATCGCGGATAGCTCACCATGCCGTTCCGTAAATAATTTTTGGCGAGAGGACGTTCATGAAAATGTCGCGACAAGAGCTGATATGTGGTATCTCACGGGGACCTGGCTAATACCGTAACTAAGCTATGCTGAATACTCTTGCTGGGCGCTCGAGCACTACCATACTCGGGTATCCACTTTACCGTGAACGTTTGATGGAGCAAGCAGTTTCTTCTCTGTATCGTATGCTCGCGAAGGTCAACGTAGGCAGACCGGTTCGCCGGTCAATTGTTAAAATGACACAAACCGACTGAACAGAGGGGGAATGCCCCCGGGCGGGACGCTCACTGGCATGGCAGAGCACGTAAACACCGAAAGAAAATGGTGACCGGTGAGTGCAGTGATCCCCCTTTACGTGTTCGCAATCCCTGCCTCGCCTAAGAACGATCACCGGACACCTCTGACTGGTTGACCGTTCATCCGGTTCCAGGGTAATGACCGGCAACCAGTCCCGGTTAATTCTAGTCCAACTTTGCTCATTATTCATAGCAAGGAGTTCTAGCCGTGTCCCTGGGGTTTCGCGTAAGTATACTCACAATGACTCGGGCTGGTCGATCCCATGGTCGGCATGAGAACCGGCCATAACCGCATGCTTGCGTTCAAGTTGGTGGGTAAAAAAAAAGCAGCTTTCTTTAGCTCATTTCCAGGTAACTGATTGAATGCATCTTCGGATGCATGTGTTTTGTCCTGCACTCTCGGGGTTATGTATTTCCTTTCGTTTCCCCATACGCTGAAGCGAGATGCTCTTCTCAGAGCCAATGCAACACAAAGCGAGACAGACAGGCGGTAAGAATCTTTTGTACATTTCGTCAAACTAATCCTTTAGTGAGAGGAATTGAAAGCTATACCTTAGCCGATACCTCTGTGCCACTGACAAGGTGGCAGCATGACCCAAGTATGACCATTTTGCAATACAATAAATATTCTGATGGGGCTTTGCTGGAGGTTATAAGCCCTCCACGCAGCCAATATTATTCACATATGGTATTATAGAACCCCTGTTGTCATCGTGGATATATGGATTGTAGCAGAAAAGATCAAACAAAATGGATGATTCACGATCACGGCTGCGGATTTCTCCTCCCCCGAAGAAAGTACATTGTTGCTTCTGCGAATCGATGTGGTCTTTCGTGAACGTATTGTAACAGGTTCGCGATCCATGTTTTCCGTGGACGTCTCCGAGCATCCGAACTGCATCACCACGTGGTCAGAGTGTTAGAACATGCCGAATAAAATGCAGGGAACAGACCTTGACTGTTGTTGAGGTTCTATATCCCTAGATCGGACTCGTAATCGCATTATTAATGCATCCTCCTTGTCAGCATCTCCAGAATCGCGTCGGTCAATAAGTCTACAAGTAACGACCGGACGTACAGTATTTCGCCTCGACTTGATGATATCTGTAACCAAGCTTATGATATAACGATCGTGCAGCCCTGTTTGATTTTCGCACATGCAACTGGATGTATTCTATGTCAGCATCCTCGCGCAACATGGCGTCCTCTGGAATGAATCTCCACGTTGGCTCGCGCCGTTTACAAGAAGTCGCAAAGGAAAAGTACACACTCGTTAGATTCATCAACTTCTGCGCGATTCCAAGCCTTCGGTATGATCTAAGGACGGACAACGAATTGATGTGACCGATCTGTATAGAGGGTTCGCACTCATCCAGCGGTTCTCTGTCGGCCTATGAGACCCACGCGCCCGACGAAAAAGAAGAGCGTACATTGAAGACAGTACATATCCAACGACCTTTCCCCTCTCGTCCTCCGCGAGAAAGGACAGTTCCGGCCAGTTGAGTATGATGTACTGCCCTGGCCGTCAGTTGGAAAAGTGCCATTGCGGCGCTCGCACGGGAAGGCTCACAGAACCGCATGTAGTAGTTCTCCGGGATGTTGCAGATGTTACATGTGAGGAGGCTGACGAGATCGTTGACCTGGGCAAGCGCCAAGACCAACAATATTCAGATTCGTGTGAACGCTTATACACGCGCCGCTATTGTGGCGAAGTAACACACCTCTACCCTGCGCAAGTTCATCGAGTGATACCAGTGAAACTTGGTCGAATACTGTACGAAAGGTAAGCAAGAAAGGAGTACAAGGTGATGTTCTCCGACTCGGAGTTGGTCACCTCCACATCTATTTAGTTGCCGAGGTGACCGCGGTCTAGGTTTCTCACGACTTCCCTTGCTTAAAGATGTCAATGCAACTGCAGGTTGCTCTCACCCTTCCTTTTGTTTCTCTTAGAGCTGAAGGTACTTTCCTCTTTCCGTGTCGTATCCTACATAGCTGATGACTACTCAGAGCATGGCATGGAAAGCAACTTTTGACGAGGGCGTCGCTTGCTACGAGCGTGGCGACTTCGAGGGCGCGCTCACCTGCATGAACCAGGCAAGATCTAACATTCATCACGTTGCAGGTCCTCCCTACTTAATGTTATATCCAACAGGCTGCCGATTTAGAAGGCAATGCTTTCGTCATCTATGATTCACGCGCGGCGGTACATGAGAAACTCGGCAATCTCAAAGCTGCCCTCCTCGACTCAAGACGTGTCACTCATCTTGCACCCGACAGGTGGCAGGGTTATGTTAGGTTGGCACGTCTTTTTGACCTTCGGGGAAAACATGGCCCTGTTATCAAATCAGTTGATCATGCTTTGAGTCGTTTGGGACTGGAAGATGTTCAGAGGCACGCTCAGCTTCTAGAACTGAGGGAGAGAGCCGTTGCTGCACAAGTTGCTGCCGAGAAACGGCGGTCCTCGCAGGTTCCCCAGTTGTATCTCTTTGGAAAACTACCAACGGAAACTCTCCTTGAAATCTTGGGCGAGCTCATCGACGAGGATCACACATGGGCCATCAGGCTATCTCACGTCTGTGGCCATTGGCGACATATTCTTATCCACGCACCCTCTGCATGGCAAACGCTCGTGTTGTCCAGGAAAAGCCCTTTGCAAAAAGCCAGATTGTGGAAACAGCGTGCCAAGAACCGCATTTCTCGTATCTCGGTGGATATGTTAGGGTTGGATGGACCTTCCGTTTTTGCCGAACTGCAGGACTTATCCTGGGATGATCTATGGAGCCTTCGCATTTCTGACGGAACATTTATTGAGTTCCATCGTATACTTTCTGATATTTCCATCCCGCATGCGTTCTCGAAGCTAGGCGAACTGATCTTGCTTGGCGATTATCCCATACACCTATTATCTTGTTGCCTTTCCGGACCCATGTGGAGGCTCAGAACTCTCCGCTTAACTGGAGCCATCCATATAAACAATGAATGGTGGCAACATATCCCACAGCTCAAGGAATTATGCATTCATGGATTTTTCCATTCCTTTCCCATGGTAGCTTCTGCATGCGCAGCCAATCAATCTCTCGAGAAACTCTCCGTTAAGGGCTCCCCTGAGATTATTCATCGAGATAATAACGCTTACCTCATCTGTATGGATAATCTCAAGTTTGTCGAGTTTCATTTATCCGACCCCTTCTGTATCGCATGTGTTATGACCGTGCCGTCGATCACGCACTTCAGTATGGCCAACGTCTATGCGAGGGCGGACGAAACCCTACTTCATATGGCCTCCCACCCTTCTCTCGTCCAGCTCCGTATCGTCGAGTGCCGTTGTTTAAGTCCATCCACCCTCCCGACGCTCCTTTTATCCACGCCCAACCTCGAGACGTTAGAGGTCAGCCGTGTGCGTGGTGTCGGGAACGAATTGTTGCAGTTTCTCGCCACAGAGATCACCGAACCGCTTCAAGGCCTACCATGTCGGGGACTAAAGCATGTTGAAGTCTCCCGATGTTCCGACCTCATCACATCGAGCGTTTATACCTTCATCAAGACCCGCGTGCAATATGCTTCCGACCCCCCCGGATCGGCGGAAAAGTGTGCCGATATCGCATCCCTCAATGTGGAAGGATGTCCAAACTTGGACATCGAAGCCGACATGTTGCCATGGTTTAGGTCGAAAATTACCCAGTTCAAATACGTATATTTCACGAAGAAAAAAATTACCAGGAGGAATCGCAGGCGAGCACCGGAGGTATAGTGTATATACCTGGAGCCCAAATCCCATAAAACACTGGCTTTCCTACAATGGCCTGGGCATATCGTTCGCATGGCGCTCGTGTTATCTAGGAAATGCCCGGCAAAAAGCCAGATTGTGGAACTGCGTGCTAAGAAGCGCATTTCTCATTTCGGATGACATGTCAGCGGGATAGACCCTTTCTCGACATATCAAAGTTGGGTAGACCTCCGTTTCTGCTGAACTGCAGGATTTAGATGAACCGGTGACAACAGATCCAACAGCTCAATGAGTTGGATTCCTGTTCCCCTGCCACACTTTGTAGCCTTGAACTTGAATCCATCACTCGAGAAATCCGTCATGGTCTATGGACAATCTCAACCATGTTAAGTTCTGAAATCTCACGTATCCTTTCCGTTTAGTACGTGCGATCACCATGTCCAAACTTAACATTATGGTGGATAAGACTGCTTCACGTAGCTTCATACTGTTCTCTCGTCGAACTATCTCTGGCTCCGTCCACCGACGCTGACGGTCCTTTCTTCCACGCCCAACCTCGAGACGTTACAGGTGAGCTCCGCCTACGGGGCCGCAAACAAAGCGTTGCAGTTTCTCTCCACAGAGAGAGGATCGAGCCGTTCCATGGCCTACCGCGTCGTGTACTAACACAAGTCGATGTTTCGATGTCACTCATCAAGCATTTTCGCCTCTTTCGAGACGTACGATACGCCTCCGAACTTGAAGGGAAGTGTACCGTCATCGCATCACTCAAAGCGAACGGAAGTCTAAACATGAAGGCCGATATGCTGCTGTGGTTCTGGTCAAAAGTCGTTCGAGCCGGCTATGTGAATGCCACGAAGGGCTTCAAGGATTAAAGACGAAATCTGCAGATTTACTCCAACCCGGTGATGCCCGGAACTCAATAGATTTCAACACTTAACTACTCAAGATCTACGGGCTGCGTGCCGTGTATGACAGGTCTTCGAGGCCTCATAAATGAGATAGATGTAACAACTCGATTGGTCCTCGCCGTGTATTACATACCTCTTATTTACGAGGTATCAAGTAGTAAGTTATATGTAGCGCGATAGGCCGATGTACTAGCATCTTTCGTCTTTCCTATATACTCATAATGAAGCCTTCGAGACGGGTATATACCAGCCGCTAACAGAAAGAAGAACTCAGCGTCACTATGGGACACACTTGCACCGACCTCGAAAAGTTTGTCCACTCAAGATCTTCCCCATTGTCGACCGCTCGTCCACGAGTGTCTGTACTTTGACACGAGATTTTCCCCAATTGGGCGAGAGTAGCACTACAAAACATTTAGGTATACATCGCAAGGATTCGGGCTACCTATACAGCAATGAACTTGGATCTCCACGCCCATCGGACGGGAGTACTTCAACTTGCTGTCACAGTAGGTCAGTTGCCGAGGGGCCTGGTGGTTCAGTAGATATGCCACCACCCCTGCGTTTGTCCTCTGTAGTTTTTAGTGGAAAGTGCATGTCAGCTTGATCACGCGATACTTAATGAGCCGAAGTCCCTCTTATAAGCTGACCGTTTCAAGTTATAATAGGCTCCCACGGCTTTGCTATCCATTATACTTATCCGTGCCCTTGCTTACACTGAACATGGCATGGAAGGCGATTTTCGACAAGGGTGTCGCTTGCTACAAGCATGGCGACTTTGAAGGCGCGCTCACACACATGAATCAGGAACGTTCTGACACTCGTCATGTTACAATTACTTCCTAATGCTACACCCAATAGGCCGCCGAACTGGAATGCAGCGCTTTCGTCATCTATGATTCGCGCGCGGCGGTACACGAGAAACTTGATAATCTCAAAGCTGCCCTTCTCGACTCGAAACGCGTTATTGACCTTGCACCCGACAGGTGGCAAGGTTACGTTCGGTCAGCGCGTCTTTTCGACCTTTTGGGGAAACATGGATCTGTCATCAAGATGGTAGACCATGCCTTGAGCCGCCTACAACTGCAAGATGTTCAGCGCCACACCCAGCTTCTCGAACTGAAAGACAAGGCAATCGCTGCACGAGCAGATGTAGAGAAGCAGCGGTCATCGCGGGTTGCCCGGTTCTCATACCTCTTGGGGAAACTACCAGTGGAAACCCTCCTTGAAATATTTAGCGTGCTGATCGACCAGGATCACACATGGGCCATTAGGCTATCTCATGTTTGCGGCCACTGGAGACAGATTCTTATCAGCACACCCTCTACATGGCAAACGCTCGTGTTATCCAGGAAACACCCTCTGCAAAAAACCAAAATGTGGAAACAGCGTGCCAAGAACCGCATTTCTTGCATTTCGATTGACGTATCAGAGATGGATGAACCCTCCATTTTCGCTGAGCTCCAGGACTTATCTTGGGATGATCTATGGAGCTTTCGAAGTCCTGGATCCACATTTCTCCGACTCCATCGTGTACTCTCTGATATCTCCATCCCGCATGCGTTCTCGAAGCTAGGCGAACTGATCCTGTTCGATTGCGCGTCCCTTGACTTGCTATCATGCTGCCTCTCTGGTCCTAGCTGGAATCTCAGAACTCTCCACTTAGCCGGAATCCTTTATACGAAGGAAAATTGGTGGCCACGGATCCAACAGCTCAAGGAGTTACACCTCTCTGGAGTGCTCATTCCCTTTTCCATGACAGTCTTCGCAGCTATTCCATCACTTGAGAAATTCATCATGGCTGGTGAGGCAGAGACTATCATAGACAATGATGTTTCCCCCATCTCTATGGTCAATCTCAAGCATGTTGAGTTTGAAGGTTGCGGTGACCATTTCCGTTTCGCACGTGCGGTTACCGCGCCATCCATCACGCACTTTATCATGACCAACGTTGCCATGATGGTCGACGAGACTCTGCTTAAGATGGCTTCACGCCTTTCCCTCGTCGAACTCCGTATATCCAGCTGCAGCCTGAGCCTGTCCGTCCTGCCAACGCTCCTTTCTTCCACGCCCAACCTCGAGACGTTACAGGTCAGCAATGTCCACGAAGTCGCGATTGAAGTATTGGATTTCCTGGCCACAAATACGACCGGGCCGTCCCAGGGCCTACCGTGTCGTGCGCTAAAGCAAATTGACGTCTCCCGGTGTTCCGACCTCAAGACATCGACCTTGTACTCTTTCGTCAAGACTCGCGTGAAATATGCTTCCGAACCCCCTGGGTCGGCGGAGAAGTGCGCCGTCGTCGCATCACTCAACGTGGACGGATGTCCGAACATCGAAGCCGACATGCTGCCATGGTTTAGGTCAAAAGTTGCTCGGTTCAGCTGTATATATGCTACGAAGAAAGACTTCAAGAAGGATCGAAGACGGAATCTGCAGACTATAGTATAATACCTCCAGCCCAAGACCATAGGACACGCGGGTTTATCTACGACGCTCTGGGATATCGTTCCTACCAGCCCTACCAGCCACATTTGTAAAGCTCTTGTTCGTAGATATTTGAAGTTCATATGTACGATTTCAGGTGTTACGATTGTACGACCAGGTTCTCCTGGGAGGACCTTGACGATGTTCGTCGCCTCACCACCTCTTATTTTCTTACCATGCATGCGATCGTCTGTTTGGGTAGCCATATAGGTTTACCCTCACAGCGAACATCCGCACTGGTCCACTCTTCGCTTCCCCATTCGTGTGATAGGGATGTCACTATCCCAAGGCTCTAAGTATATACTTATTGGTCTGCATGCAGTAGGATCACGATTCACTGTATCATAAGCTGCCATTATGCATCCACTGTAATCATCATTGATGTGTTGATAATTTGATATCTCAGATCATAGTGATGCAAGATTGTTTCAGGATACAAATGCACTTCATGATCAATTATCTACGCGGACCTGACAAAACCCAGGAGTTGTCTGTGCCGCCCTTGTATGGACGGGGAGCACCCTAGCCGAAACCTCGCAAGCCAAATCGATCGGTTGTTTCTTATGAAACCTTGTAGCATTTTGGCACTCTTCTGACCTCAGTGCATGATTTCGTCTAGTAGATATGTGTGCGATCACTTCAGAACCTCCGGGGTTGGCAAAGGAGTGTGCTGTCATAGTGGACGGATGACCGAACAGCGATGCCGATATTAGGTCCAAATTCGCTCGGTTTAGCCGTGTATACGCTATAAAGGACATGCAGAAGGATCGAAAGCGAGATCATGTAGGAAGGTGAGATTGTATAGATTCAACTGGGGTTGCATTTCATCTCGACTTCCGTTCGATCAATCAGTGACATGGAAGTATATGTGTGTTACCCATGGTTATCACAAAACCTTCGGCATTTCAACTATTTATGAAGTTCAGGCTAATGTGATTTCAGATACTGGCACCAGCATGTTCAAGGTCAGCGGTGACGAACCTTCTCCAGGGAGGACCTTGACGGTGTCCATGACCCCATCCCATCTCTTATCTTCTTGCCACGCGATTGTCTGGTCTTCCCCGAGGGTAAGTGCCTGGTTTAGAGGCCTTGTAGGTCGTCCCTCGCGTTCGAGAATCTGGATCTCAGCATCGATAGCATCCAACCAGGCGACTGCCACCTTTTTCTGTGAAGCGCTCAAATTCGGAATACGGAGTGCCCAGAAACTGCGATCCGTGCCGTGCGTGACGTATCCTAGGAAAAGAAAGAAAGAAAGAAAGAGAGATCAATGTCAGAGCCAAACGTCCTCGCTCGTCTGCACCTTCGCCTCACCTTTTGGCCGGACATGCTCGGGCGTCCACCTGATCTCGTACCTCGCCACCGGGAAACCCGCGTTGTAAAAGTCCCTCGCGAACATCCGCACAGGTATGTGTACCTGTCCGTCGCTCAAGATCTCACCCATTAACCGTTCCGCTTCTTCTGCGCTCGCATCATCGGCGAGCGTCCTGTACTTGTTCACGAGGGGCTCTGAGATCGAGCGAGGGTAGTACCGCAGGACGTTTGGGTACACATCGCGCGGTCCGTGAACAGGATGTGCGATCGCGTAGAGGTACCACTCCTCAGAAAGGTCCCCGACGAAAATGCTCTTCATCCCCTTTTCGCGGAGCTTGCGCGCAAGCTGACCAGAGCGCTGCCAGGTCATTGGGTCGGGAGATGTGGGGATCCACGTGCCGTCGAGACATCCTCGGTAGGTCCCGTTTTCGACCCCGACCTTGTCCGTCTCGATAAAGTGTAGAAGCTTGGTAGCAGGAACGAGGGATGGATCCCGGAGGGTCGTGAGGGTTGTGGGCGATGCAGGGTCGAGATCGAGGACGCGGCAGAGCGCTTCGTACTGGGGGCGAAGCTCAGCCGCAGTCTTGGGAGTCGTGCTGGGTGAAGAAGGATGATGGTGAGTGAGTATAGAGCTAGTGATTGACCATGGTTTAAACAAAAATATCGTACAGCATCGCATTAGATTGGAGGTTAGCAGATTTGATGGGCGATTTCTGGCCCTCAGGAAGGTGGGATATGTGATGGAGGATCTGATGGACAGAATGGGCGCCTTTGGCGGCATGAGCAGCTGGTAGACTCGCAACTAATACTCCCTGCTCTGTCACTCACCAGCCGATAATCCAGTAAGCTGTACATTTGCCGGGTCACCTGCACAGGCACTGTTATGAACCCTAGCGTTCTACGGACTATATAGTAGGATTACCTCCAAACGCCTCAATGTTCTCCTGAATCCATTGCAGTGCAAGCCATTGATCCTTGAATCCAAAGTTGCCATCGATCTTGGGCTCGTCGCATGCAAGGAAACCAAACACCGAAAGACGGTATCCGATGTTGACCCAGACCTCCGATCGTTCTTGAGCTACGTACTGGGCCTGGGCGTTAAGTCCGTGTGGGGAACCAAATTGTAGGAACCTAAAGATAAAGATCCATGTAGACTCAATCGTTGGCGGAAGGAAATCAGAGACAGTTCGAAGCCTACCCTCCGTGGATGTAGACCTTGACGGGGAACTTGGAGTCACGCGAGAACGACGACGGGGATACGATGTTCACATAAAGGCTGTCGACATTTTTTCCCCGACTGGGATCGAGAACAGGACACTTTACTCACGGATCTTCAGACGGTTCACCGAAACCCTTCCTGTCGGCCGGAAGGGTTCCTGGCGATAGTCAAATCGTTATTATCCTAGAAGCAAACCAAGATCCAACTCGAATACATGCCTGCGCCTTGGCCATCATTTGCGGGCTGGTAGCAATCTACGCATGACTTATACGTGAGCATCTTGCACGTATAACAATGTGTGGTTACTTGCGTTTGGTTTCGTACACGTAGTCCTTTTCCTCGTAACGGTACCACCCGGGGAGCCGTTTTGGGTCAACGAAACGCACAGGCCGCAAAGCATAGGGAACCTCTGTGACCAACTCATGATATTTATCAATTCCAGATCATAAGCTGCGTTCACGCACCAAGGAACACGGCTGCCCCATTGTTTGTTCGACCACCCCTGATTGGGCCATACTTGGTCTCGACGACGACGCGCACGTCGTGTTGCAAGTCCTGGCAGATGTGTGGAAAGGACATAGCTTTGATCGATAGTAGCTCGATAACGCTATCGTGTTTCTCGGTTGTTCACGTCGCTGTTTATCTACGGGGCGCACGTCAAGCGTGAGAGGCACCGGGTTATCATGGAGCCGGCTTGACTAAAAGTAATTCGTCACAACGAGGACACCATGGGGTTCCTTACTGTGGGGAGATTGTAAAAGGGCGGACACGACTCTGGGGTTTCGAATTTTGGTATGTCGTTCAATCAGCTCCGGCTTACAGATTTATACGTCGAGTATCTACATCGAATCTCGAACGTTTGGCTGCTTCTGCACAAAACCTTTGGGCATTTGGGCACCTTGGGGTGGGTCCACCCTGGATCTGAATTCCTGGGACATATCATACAACGTTGCCCATTTGACATCGGCGTGCGTATTGATCCACTCGATGAAGCGCTCCTAAAACATGCATGTAAGAGAGGGAATACCACAGAAACACGCGTTAACCTACCAGCATCAAAAGCACGTGGGGACGGCTATAATGTAGAATGCAGGTCAACCTTTGTGTTTTCTGATCCTTGGATGACCATTTCTTACCCGCTGACATCCGGATGAATGGTAATCGGGAAAATGAAGCTTTCCTCCTCCCTGCATCCAGGTGAGTTCCAAAGCAGAAAAATAGCACTGGGGCGTCTTACTTGTAAAGATACGCGAATGTGTCCTTCCAAAGCTGTTCCACATCCCGGACATTCACCTGGCAGTGTGAACGCAATCAGTCATCTAAAGATCGTAGCACATTGACCAATATATCCATACCCATCCATGCGAGTTCGAACTTGACTTGATGAACCTAAAATTTCAGATAAACTGCGGTTCACAGTGGCGCCACTTCCACATGGTTACGCTCACATCATTGGGGGCAAATCGTCCAGGTACCTGCAATATGATGAGAATGATAAATACCTTGGAAACAACCAATACCTTAATACCTACCAATTTGCGGGGACTTCGACAATCCCAGTCTCCTTTCCTTTCGTAAGCGGTTTCATCCAGGTCTGCGCCTTTGCCGAGTAGTCGATCTTGGTCCAGTAATCTTCGTCACGCAAATAGTATGCCTGAGAGCTGAGAGAATTGGGGTCGTGAAAACGCGCCGTGTGAGGTGTCAAACTCACTCGTGCGACATGTTGGAGTGGTCTGATCATAATTAGCAACGGAATGTCGCAAAAAAGGGACCGAGCGATGTACCATATTCGACTCCCTTCTCGAGGAGCAGCGCGGTGCCTTCCTTGCTCGTTTCCCACCATGGAGCAACACTTCCTTTCGGTGGCTTTCCGAAATTGAATTCTGTGAGAAGTTTGTGGGTGTGGTCCAGAATATCTCGCTGCTGTTCGAGTGACATTGCAGTCGGATTCTGTGGCGCCAGACGTGAGACCTTGCACGTTCGTGGCGTGCTAGGCGTACCTCATGGGAGTACCCGTGGAGTCCACTAAGCATGGATTGTTGATGAGACGGGCAAAAGAATAGGAAGTCACAAACATTTCGTGTCCAGCATCGCGGACGGCTGCCATCTCGTTTGGGAATGTCTCCAAACTGTGTCCTAAGTTCAGTGTGAATAAGAGCACAGTGCCATACGTATAGCAAACTCACCAGGAATGAACCAAGTGGTTGTGATATCATACTTCTTGAAGAGCTTGAGGAGCCGAGGGACACCTACTTCGCCGGCAAACATTCCCTACCGCATCGCAGCACCACATGTGAGCAAAGGGAATGCCCAATGTAACTGACATACTCTAGAAATGTCCAGCGGAGAGTCTTCGCCTCCATAGGAACCAAGCCTATGGACTCGGAGTCAGAAAACACTGGCACCAGTGCCCACTACGAGGCGTTCATACCAGCCAGCGACGGCGTCGACATCCACGCCAAAACCAATGAGGACCGTTCGAGGCATCAGTATAGTATGTACAATGATCACTCGAAAGCGTAGCCGTGCTCGGAAGTATATATGTACATTTGATAACTTGAATGAAATACACGGCGTCGGTGGGCATAGTCAACGGGCATGTTGTTCGCAGTATGCGTGTGGGACGAGCAAGATAACGGACTCAAAAACAAAAGGTCTTTCTCACACTAGTTATCCCGATTGGTCGGAATTCTCACTGCAGTGTGGCACGTATTCGCCGTCATAAGACCTGCTGTGGACATTCATCATGAGAAAATAATGCCCTGCTGCAAGTATGTACGATTGGCAACAAGCCTTTAAACGTCATTGTGATATACTGCCACAGTCAGAGTCTGGTACCTTGGCACCGCACGAGATCGGACTATGGGTAGACCTGTGTCTCTGGAATCCCACAACGGGAAGATCCGCTGCCAACAACGTCAAGTTGCGACAACAGACTTGTCAATAACAGGAGACAGGGGAGGGCAGAATGAAACCACGGCCTTCAAGATAAGCACATTCAGTATCAGATAACGGCAAGTTGTCCATAGCCATAGCAGACAGATCGTCTTCGCCCTCATGCTGGTCTTTGGGTCCCTGCCAAGTCGTTCATGGCTTTTTGCACCTCAAGTTTCTCCATGACGGCGCGATGCAAACTTGACTTATTCTTACCCTTTCCTTTGGTTAGCGTGGCAGCAGAATCGTCAGCACTGCTAAGGGGAGTCCCGACGGCAGAACCAGTGACTGGTTCGAGGGGCACGTCCTTTGATGAGGTAAGGTGTGAGGGAATAATGATGGGTGTTTGGCGTGGAGGCGGCGGCCACTGTGGATGCATTGTCAGTAAATAAACGAATGTATACCACCGCTACTCACCCCGCGATTGGGTTGACTGAAATGTAACGCCGCCCACGGAGGATATTCTTTCTCTAACTGTATGATATGGTCTTCCAGAAACTGCAGACGCGCAAGCAGCGTACGGGGTGGTGCAGGGACTCATCGCCAACCATCAGGCAAGGTAGCTCTAGAAGGGAGAACGGGACATTACCGTAGCGTACCGCGACATGCGATTCAATATTTTTCAGCCTCTCGTCTATCCCAGGCTGGAACTCGCTCGGCGTATCGTCAGTAAGGGGGCTGAGTTTTTCTTTTCTTTGTGTTTGGCTTCCGTCGGTTCCCTTCACCGTCCTCCTCAGTGGTCCGTCTTCATTCTTTGCTATGTCATATTTTATCTGTGAGTCTCTGTCAAGCGGTTTCGCGTCGGTCCTTGCACACGACGGGATATGCTCTGTGCTCTCGGGGTCGATATTGAGTCGGTGTCGCTTCTGTGCCAAGGATTCGAGAAACTCTGCACGATTTGACGCGTCGTTCTTTGCACGGTTTTCAGCGAGGAACCGTGAAATAGCCTTTGTTACCTTTGGACGCGTGCTCAGCAAGCGATCACAAAGAGAAGAATATCACGCTTACCGTAGACTGAGACTGGGGATCGGCGCCCGTGCTCGGATGAACATAGTCGAGCTTTCGTTCTTCGAGCGGACGCTCCTTCGGTTCCTCCGCCTCCTTGAACTTGCCCAACGTCTGGACCAAAGAAAACGAAATGAATATTACGCATATACACAGTAAAGAAAGTGTTGTCCACACCATGAGATCGCGTACCAAATCCCCAATCGCTCCAGGAACGCTTTTCCTCTCCCAATCAGCGTTGAGCACAACCATATCGTCCTCGAACCCTCTCAGCGCTTGCGTCAACCCCACCTTCTTCAAGAACGAACGAATGACCTCATCCCAATGTCTATATACCGGGTCGGGGGTCGGTGTACGAGGCTTCGGCGCGGGCGGCTTCCGCTGGCGACTCGCAGCCGATTGCGAGTGTTGATGGTACTGCTGATACTGCCCGTACGGAATCTGCGTGTAGTGGGACTGTTGGTAGGGCGAGCTACCGGACGTAGCGTAGGGGTATCCAGAGAGCTGCCAGGCACTCTGCCAGGCCCCGGGTGGGTAGCCCATGTAGTAGGTTTGGGCTGCATTTTGGTTTTGGTTTTGCTGGCCTTGGGTTTGGGTTTGAGACTGGGACTGTTGAACCTGAGCGTATTGCACTGGTTGCGACGGGCCAGCCTGCGCGTTTGGCTGGGTGGAATGGTAAAACGGTTGTTGTTGTACTGTTTCCGACACGCTGGCTGTTGGTGGTTCGCTCGTCATATTCGGTGATCCAAACAAACTTGCCCGCCGCCATGATCAACAACACTGAGAGTGCGTATATTCACACCTCGGCCAGAATATGTACCACTATATCCTTTACCGTCTCTCGTTCCCATTCGACCGCTTCCTCATCCTGGGGTTCCTTACCAGGAACGTTCACCGCCCCACAAACCGCGCTGCTCAATACTTCGTCGAACGGCGAGTCCCGAACTCGAATTCGGTGTGACACGACCCTTGGAAACATCCTCGCTATATCCGCCTCCGACACATCCAATTCCATCAGCTCAGGTTCGGATGGACTGGCTACGCTGTGCTGAACGCTCGAATCACCACCAAAGGGAAATTCGTATGTCTCTGGGGCATTGAACCCGTCCATGAGCCCATCAGAAGAGACATTTGTTGCGCTGTTGTGCGAATACGGATGGGTGGAAATGCTCATCGTTTCGCGGGACCGCTCGACATACCCTTTAAGGAGTTTGGCACCCGTATGGTCTGCGCCGAGTACTCGGTTCGCACATACGAGAGCTTCTGCATCTCGACGGGCGCGTACCGTAAGCATCATAGCATCCAGCGGTCCATAGTGCCGCGTAGCACTAAACAAGTCGGCGAGGTAGATGTTGAGCGGAGGCCGTATATACACCCGAGTCGCACAGAGGTATTTGAGTCGCTGGACGAGAGCATGAGGGATCACCGGAGACGACAGAGGCTGTGATGGTGTCGGCGGACCAGATAAAGAATTCAACGAATGTGATGCTGGGAATGCCGCGGAGGTGACGGAAGAGTATGGTGACGAGAGTGTTGCTGGCGGATATGAAGGCGGCCGGTATTGATGTGTCGCCAAACGTGTCTGTGTACCGACGTCGACTGAGGAACTCATTGCAAACTTATCAAGCTATAAAAAGAAAGTAATCAGGAAGAATAGTTTTCCCGTGCACGGGAAAACACGTACGAGACTCTTGTATATCGCGGGTCTTTCCCGCGGGTCGGATCGACAGATATACACCATGAAGAACCCGTCAGGTAACTCCAGAGTCAAGCCGTCTTGATCATGCCCGAATGTGCCCTCATCTGACACGACGATTTTTCGATCCATAAGTGTGCGTAGGACTGCTTTCTGACAAGGAAGACTGGCAAGCTCAAGACCTGACACGACGACCACAGAAGGCAGTTTCAATGCCTCCGTGCTCCCGCGTGATGCATTCCTGAAATGGGTCTTGGTCGTAGAGGACAGGGTCGGAACTGGTGTGTCCGTTCGCGTACCAGGGAAGCTAGGACGTTCCACATTGTCGGTCAACTTTGTATCAGCATCCTGTGCGGTCGTTGATTCACTCGGATGGGATATTGACGTTCGCCTGCTACGTGCTGTGCTACCGACGGAGACGGAGGGTGCCATGGGTAACTTGCATGCTGAGATACGCTTGTGCTTATGCTTGCCACTCAAACTATTCTCGGTCAGTGGCGTGATGGCCGAGACGGTAAAGAAGAGGGACCGAAGAAATTCGGAGGGCGTTTGATTCGCACAGTTGGAGTGGCACTTGAGTCTATGAACGCTGTACCCAAAAATTGCGTTCAGGGCCTGGAAACGAAAGATTACTATTTAATACAACTCGTGTGTGTTTCCTGACACGAAGCATGGGAAGCGCATAGCTTGGCGTGTAGGAGGACGTACGAGTGCGGTGAGTTTGGCGACGATGGAAACGTCTTCGTCCCTTGTGCGCAATATCAAGTTCTTGTCTCCGGAAACGATGGAGAGAAGCAGGACTTGAATGATTACAGGTTCGAGAGGGAGTCCCGGGGCAGCTGAGCGGATATAGTTGAGCAGGGTCGGAAGGAAAAGCTGCGTCCCGGGTGGGGGTAGTGAATCGATCATATGTAAGTAATTCTAGGACTTAAGCGTCAGAGCGGTGTAAGTACATCACTGACTAGACAGAACTTAACCGTAATAGAGAGCACTGGTTTGCAACTCGTGTAGGATTACTCCATAAAGCCACTGGGGCTCATCAATCGTAACGACAAGTCACCGGCGGCGCGTCGACAACGGAGATTGGTGTACCTGGAACGCTGCGTTCTCCACGCTGGCCTCAAAGGCGGCGAGGAGCGAGTCTGGGTGAGAAACTTTGGTGGAGTCTACTACTAGTATAACACTTGAATCTGCAACCGGCGGAGGTTGATGAGCTTGAAACGTGTCGCGATGGCAACGTTTCTTGAACACTTGGGTTTTTGTTCAAGACGAGTAGCCTTTCGTCACCTTCGCGCGCGGGCTATTTCCGCCATGACAATTCCTCGAGGCTGGCCTGACTCTACTACTAAGCGCCCCTCAAATCTAGACTCTTCTCCTGGTTCCTCTTCCTTTCCTTCCCACTCCCCCTTTCCCCCCTTCCCCTACCTCGCTCTCCAGCGCTGGATGCATGGCACAGAGCCTCTATCAGTTCGACATCGATGACGACTCACCCGAGATCGCTTATTTCCCCTTTGTGAATACTGAGCCTAGCTCTAACCTCAGCGCCGGCTGGCAGCTTCAGTACACGAGCTCCGGCGCTGCTACGGCTCCCGGCCAGGTCGGCGTGGGCACCAGCTATCACTATACCACTCTCAACGGCGCGAGTCTTCTCGTGAATTGGAACGGTATATATCCCCTCTCAACAAATTCCGATCTGCTCACTCCATCGGGATTTGCCCCCAACACAGGCACAGGTATTGACCTCATAGGTTCCGTCAGTAATACGCAATACAATGTCACCCTGGACGGCGTGCTGTCCGCTCCATCCGTCAACTCGACGAATAATACCCTTGTTTCATTTAACGACCTCGACAATACGAACCATTCACTGCTGCTCACGACTGTTATCATGGACACAACATTGCCCGCCTTTCTCATCTTTGACAAGGCATGCATTGCATACGCCCCCCCTACTGGACTTATCAAGTGAGTTGGCGGTGATCGCTGTTTGGCGCTTTCAAATGGCTGGATGTGTATCATTAATGGCGATCGATTTGATTAGCACCACCGCTACTTCCCAGGCCATCAGCGACTCTGATGTCGCCTACAAGGGTTCATGGAGCTATGTAACAGGTAGCACCGGAAATTCAATGCATGTCTCTACTCACGCTGGAGACCGCGCCCAAACTACCTTCCATGGCAAGTAGTCATTTTCCCGACAACTATAATCAATCTCACCTTTGGCATAGGCTCTGCAATTACGATTTACGGACTCACCTCCTCGTACTCAGGAAATTTCTCTGTGACTCTCGACAATATTACCACCAATCTATCCGCCATCTCTTCATATAATAATTCCCACAGTTTGTTATTCTATGCGACGGATCTCCCTCAGGATGTTGTGCACCATATTGCTGTGGTTAACCAGGAAAACTCCACTCTTGCTTTGCAAGTAGGTGGTATGAATATCACTTGTTTCGGAAACTGCACAACGTACGCGATTTCTTTGCCCCGGACAAAAAATAAACTAAGGCTGTGAAGGAATGGCACCAGTTCGTCCAGCGGTCATTCTCTCGCTCCAGGGTCCATCGCTGCCATTGTGATGGGGGTTGTCCTACTTTTGGTCATCGTGGGCGTCTCCTATCATTTCTGCTGGGTGCGACGCAGAGCTCGCACTGCCAGTCGGCACGCTATCCTGGGAAGAAGATATCTTCACGATAAAAGTGAAATCGACGCCGAACAAGTCCCTAATTCGAGCTTACCTTCTGGGGAAATGGAGTCTACGACTCTTAGTACCAGCAAGGGCTACGGTTTTGGCCTCGGATTGGGTCGTGGATTCACATTTATGTCCCGCAAGAGCAAGGCAGCGGACAGCGATTCCAGTGGAACCTCACCCAACGGTACGGCCATACATGCTGAATCATACCCAATGACCCCGCGCTTCCATCGCGACGAGAAATCGTTTTCTATAGACGCACTAACGGAAAATTTTGTGGTGCTTGCACCCCCGCCGGAATCAGAAAAATTAGCTCCTGGGTGGTGCAATCCCGTCGCACGTACTCCTCTCTCCTTCAAAAAAGCCCATGGGTTCATACTCCCTGAGCTTCGCATAGAGCATGTGGGGTCCGTTGAAGATGATTATGATGACGATGCTGATGTCAAAACGCTCACTTCACGTCAAGACGAAGCCCTCGCGGCCACCTTGTGTTTAAGCCCTAGGACCTCTGAAGGATTTTCAGCCTCTGATGGGGTGACGGCTCTACCAAAGGTTGACGTTGACACTGGGGAATACATTAAACAGACTCCTGAAGACCTACAACCCGAACTGCTTCAGGTGCGAGGCACTAGCCCGTTTAGGGTAGATATGGCTACTATTTTCGGGATCCGCGTGGGTAGTCGCGATTCCAGGAGGACTAGCGGGAGTGGTGGCAGCACATGGTCCAAAGTGTGCACCAGACTATATCGGAGAGCCCATCTAGACGACGGCAAACAAAGTTATCACACAGACAGACAGGAGACATCGAGTTCCTCGGGACCCGAATCCGTGCCCGTGGTGATGCAGGACTCCAGTTCTGCCAAGCAGCCCAGTGAAACACCGCCCGGCTCGGTAAAACATTCCTTCCTGGACCTCACTTCTTCGCATACCTCATTGCAGAGACGGCATTCGAACACTATTACCCTCAGTTCCACGCCTGCGGAGCTCGGTCACGGGGGCAAGGATATTTCTACATGGAGTGAGAATACTTCTGTGCGAATGGTCAGGGTAGAGCGTCCACGGGACAATACCTTGTCCCCTAAACCGGATGCACCCTCAACCGCATCAGGCGGTTCTAGCCCTTCCAATGATGCGGGTACTCGGACAGCTTCGATGACGCAAACACAAAGATCTTCACCCGTCTCATTTTCCATAACACTCCCATCCTCGACGCACACTGTTGCTCCCTCTGAACATGTTTCCGAACGCCAGATCACACCTTCGCCTCCCGACACTCCATCTCCCGATACAGCACAATATTTGCCCGTTCCCCAGACTACACCATCGGGAGTTTCAGTCGCTTATGCCAGTTCTCCCACCGAGAGCGTTCCGTTTTCCGTTACCTCTGAGATCCACTTTCGGCACAGTTTCTCAGACTATACTGGTCTCGACTCTCGACGGGGCAGCGTCACCTCCTATCTCCCTCCGCACCCCCCATTGCCTCGTATCGATGGATCCCAGCCTAGTTCGCCTTCGTATACCCCGCCACCCTACATCGTGCAACGGGTGCTCGGGTTGGCGGTGTCACCGCTCAGTCCTATCTCGATTACGCGAATACCACCGAGCAGCTCGACCATCGCTGTGACGAGTGCTAGTCAACCAGAGACCGTTCCTACCCAGCGGGCCCGCGTCGGTTCGCTCCTGGGGCCTAGACCTCGGCCGTCTACGGCGGGATCGGTCCGAAGTTCTGCCGCCCCTCAATTACCGATGCAGGGCGGGCGAGGCAGCTTACGGGGCCCGCGATGTGATCGATGATCAGATCTTTCCGGGACATGCTGCGTTCGCACAGTTTTTTTTTCAGTCTCGCTACTCGAAGTCGCTCTTTGCTGTCGGTTTATTGCGCATGCTCGGCGTTCCTCTCTATACCCCCTCCCCCAATACCAGGTTGACTTTCTTGCTTCGTATTGCTTTGTTGGACGGTTCGACGTCGTAGCCACGCTTGGGCAAAACATCATCTGCCGGCCGGCTGCTTAATTTCTTCTTTTTCTTTCCAGCATCTACTTTTATGCAGTTGTACTTTATACCGCATTTTTTCAATCGAGCAACCGGATCGCCACTTGCCATGGGCACGTGTCAATTTTACAAAAATGAGAATGAAGATGATGGTGGCGCCAGAAGTGCCCCGCGGGGATGAAGGCATACGTGTACCCATGCTGTGGCTGTCCATCCCTCTATTCATTCTACGATGGCGGTTGCGCATCTCTCCGGAGCCCAAAGGTGACAAATCTTCTGATGTCGGAAAAGACTTCCCGCTTTGGTCCCAGCTCACCGTATCCTTTGGCGCTGCCGTCGTTGCTCGACCCAGTCGGGGGCCCGCTCAGCGGCGGGGACGTCAATGCGCTGAATACGCTCTCCGCTGCCGAAGCAGAGGACAGTGGAAGAGCGATACGGCTTGTCGCCGGACTGCCAACGGCCAAGCTCGCTGGAGGATCCATGTCGAGCGATGAAAGGAACGACGTGCTCTCCAGGTCCGTCTTTGTGCTCGTTATGGTCAGAAAGGAGTCCAGGAGGCTGTTCTGTTCCATTTTGGGTGTGCCTTTAAGGTCGAGAATCTGTGGTGGCGAGAGCGATAAGAAAAACGATGGAATGATGATAAGTGGCGACTGCGAGGGTTCCCTGCGCGATACCCGCACGGATAATAAAACAAGACCGACCTTTTGGAAATTAGAAAAGGATGCATCGCCAATGACGAGCGTGTAATTCAATATGAAGCCTTCCGCCGGATCCTACATCAACCATTCTCAATTTGAGCCTCTCTGATATGGTGGGGGTGGGTGGCACTTACGACAGGGGTGATTATCACCTTGAGCAGTGCCTCTAGGCGCGTGGTGATCTTTGTTAGGCTACGAGTATAACTATATGTTGTTCAAGATCAGCCACAAAACACCACGTGTTTTCTTGAATAGGATGCTGTGTACCTGCTCGCGGCCAGAGATTCCCCTGGCAACTTCAAGAGGCATGATTTGAAAATCCCAAGATCGATAAGTAGCTACGTCGTTTCTTCGTCAGGGCATTATTGCGGGCCGGATGACGGGACTAACCTGTTCGGCGCCAATCTCTCTGAGTGGCCGGCTCTTCACGAGAGCATTGGTAAAACGGGTCAGAAGAAGACTGGCGCAATGTTGGAATTCCATTTCGAGAAACTCGTTGTTGGACGAACCTGGAAGCCTTATCAAGGAAGTTCCTCAGATACTTCTTTTGCTCCACCAAGGGCTTGATTGATTCGGCCACTTGTTCACCTGCTTGCGTAATGTCATCCATGAATGGCGAGTGGCCCGTCACTTGACTGATTGCGCCCCAGTTGACGCGTGACATCGTACTAAAAGCGCTGTCACATGCCGATTCGAGCTCGCGGAGCTGTATATTGATCGCTGAGGAAATGACGCTAATGAGACGTCAGAGAACCTGCCTGAAAGATTGTTCGGACCGCAAACCCCATGAACAGATCCCTCTCGGACTGCAATTTGACCCTTTCTTTGAATTTATTATCCACTTTCTGCTTGATCTTCTCCTCTAGCTATTGTCCATTAGCTTCCGGTTAGGCTGAAGGGTAGACAAAAACGTACCTCCGCCGCAGTAGTTTGACAATAGTCTGCAGTGTTGATAAGTAGACAAGCTTGCTGGAGCTCGGTCTTATCAAATCTCGAGTCCATTGATTTGCGTGATTGAGTCTGAGGTCTAATCCAACTATTGAGTTAATATCACTTATGTTCATCATTTTCTAACCGTTTCAGCTTCGGAGACAGCACGTCCTCTAACAAAAAACCAGCGTCACGGAACGGTCAAACGACGGCGGCGGACGGACCAGCATAGATCTTCAGCCACTTCTTCTGTACTCCATACAAATCAAAGAGGGCTTGTCCAGTTGATAGTTTGGCACATTGGTCCAAACTCTGAGCGTAGAAGTAGAAGAGTTCTGTGGACGAAGGCAACACGATTGGCGTTGGCTCGGGCTCGTTAGCAGATATAGAACCCCGGGGTGTTGACGAGGTTGTAGGTGGTTTCGAGGCTACGTCGACTGAGCTACGGACCTTGGATCCACGATGTGGGGCCAACATGTCAGCAAGTGCTCTGATAAATGAACGTTGAGTATGACACGGCAGAGTAACAAGATCCAAGAGAAAACTTGCTTGTCCTGAGCATCAACAAATACGCCGAGATGAGGTTCGAATGCGGAAGACATGGACTGGGTCTGTGCTGTAGGAGGTGAGCCGGATTTCATAATCTTATCCACCTATACAACGAAGAAGGTTCAGCTTTAGCCTTCCAGGTTCCCATTTCATGGACAAGAAACGAACGGGGGTGGCCCATTTCTTCGCCATTGACAGCTCGAAATCAGTTGTTTGTTGAAGTGTTTCAAGGAGCACCTTGACAGTGAGCGCCTGGCCGGCCTTTGACAATAGCGTTGAGAGATCGTCTCTGGTGGATACAACACGTCAAGATCAATAGAAAGCACTATTTTGGTCCACTTCGCGCGATTACCTTGTGATGGACACGAACTTGGCAAAAAGCCACCAACCAACCCGCCACTCGGCAGGGAACACCCTGCCAATCTCTGTTTCATGAGAAGTTAACAAGCGCCTGAACCAGGCAAATCTCCTCGCGATGTTGTCGAGATGTCCCGCTTCATCACTTGCTCGGAAAATGCGACGGTACTCTTTGAGTTCCAGTGCTACATACCGCTCTATAAGCTGAGTGCGCACATCTGGCCCAAGTACGTCAATAACAGTACAAGCATCCGTGATCTGAGTAGTCTTGAACGGTTTGGAGAGATCTTGGAGGAAACTAAGGCATATGTTTCCAAACTGCTTGAAATCACGATTTAATGGGACGAACGCACAATGAATCAAATTCGGTATCGAGCTGGCTTCGAATCTCTCCTTGGATCTGTTGAATGCGCTTCCAGACTTGCACGATACGATGAACAGAGGTGTACGACTTGAAAGAGGAAGAGAGCTGTTTTACTGCCTAAGAAGTAATGTGAATGCTGTTGGAGGTGAGAGTACGGAAGTTACCAACAGCTAACGAATGCGCAACTTCTGAATACTTCTTCTCCTTCACCTGATCCTCCAATTGGGTGAGAGCGTTCACTGCGAACAAGCAAGCGGATGTGTTATCTGTAGCCCAGGACAGATCCCAGGGTGCTCACCAAGCATTTGCAGACGTTTCAGTGTCGTCATGCTCAGAATAAGATTCCTTTTCGCGAGGTCCAGTGCTTGTATGTCTTTTGTAATATTCCGCACTACGGCCTCTGATTCCGATGCTTTCTCGCGTATGCGCGACATTTGCCCAAGGAGATCCTGAAAGCTCGTTAATAAATAATTTATATGTAGAAGAAAACAGTCTATACAGAAATCATCTCTTGAATGAGCTGCATCCTCCCTGGGTCTTGATCCTGCTTAAGTGCTTCCTGAAGTGCATTGATCTCGGCCTGAATTTCGCGTTCATCTTGCGCGAGCTTCGCCTGGACAATATCCAAGCGAGCCAACGATGCCTCTAGGAAGACCTAAATTACGACGAGAATACGATACCCAGGCACACATACCGTCTGGGAAGAGCTCGTTCAAAACGTCCACCGGACTGAAGTCACTTGAGAGGTCGTCGAGAGGATCGCTGTTCTGCTCTGGACTGAGTTTGAGAACGCGTTGCACCGCTAGAACCAACTCCGGAGACAAGTCTGTGTCCGCATAGCTTCTTTGCATCAGTTAACAATGAAGGTAGTAGCAGCCAAGATGATGTTGAACCCAGTAAGCGAGTTCAAGTCTCGTTCACCAAATTGGGAAGACTCACCGAGTCACTTGACTGGATCCAACCAAGTTTGATGGCCTGCACTCGCTGAGCCTAAACCCTTACTTGAAGGACTCAGAGAGAGTGAGTCCTTCTCTTGCCCACTTATACCCCCTACGTTCATGATGACCTCCTTGGGCGACTTCATGGTCTCGTTGGCTCTCGTCCACACTCCAGTTCCACGGCCGCAGCCTCAAGTCTCCCAACACCCGCCAATGGAAGAACTAACAGAGAGTGCCAAGAGTCAAGTAGTCTCGACATTTCACGACCATCCTAGGTTTATCTGCGCAAATTGCTCTGCAGTACTGGTATGTGCCACCGCCAACCCCTGATAGTGCGACCCAGTCACAATGCTATCGACAGGCACTCCAAGATGAGTTGATCAGCAAGTCCTTCTCCGGAAGGGAGGGGCGAGGATTGTCTGTTGTCTGTTAACAACTGGAACGGCTCCATCTAACCCTCTGTCTAGTCTTATGCACACTGCCGTCAATGTGAAGCAGGGAAGAAGAGAGGAACGACCCCTTCTGTAATCCTTCCTAGTTTCGCGCGTGCTCTGCCAACTCTTATCGTCATGCCCAGAACTGGTGTACACACAGTCGCTGACGTATTCTGTCTTGGTTGCAATGACCGAGTTGGGTGGTACTACCACAAGGCTTCCGATCATAGCCAGAAATACAAAGAAGGTGAGTTTTTTAGTACATACCGTGTTTTCACACTCTACAAACTTCACAAAGGAAAATATTTACTTGAACGCGAGAAGTTGGTGAAGGAGAACAATTGGAAGCTGGACGAATAATTGCATGTAAGACGATTCGTTTCCTACCACTTCCACTCCTAAATCCGCTTCTAGTAATTTCAGAACTATAGGGATGGTATGCCTGGATATCTTCTAAAGGGAACTCGTTTATACACGTCTGATACCCACTGCAAGGAAAGGTATCATGTTTCTGCCTCTATGGTGCAGCCTTTGGTGGACTTTGTATGTTAACTCAGTATCAGAAGCCCCACTTCACTATTTAAGCTACCTTTGCAATAATGCGTTCAATAAGTTCCCTTCCACCATCCTCCCAGTCGTCCCAGCACACCGCCCAATCATTACTATCGGTGCCCAGTAACCCATTGCCTGCATCACCCTTTCTTGCTTCCTTTCCCGACTTCCGATATCCATCAGGCACCACCCGTTTCCATCTCATTACACCCTCCATCTTGAAACCCATCCGCTTGGCAAGGTTATTAGAGGGGATATTGGCAGGAATTGCACACCACTTGACTCTTCTGAAGCCGATTCCAGAAGGGGGAAGGTCAAGCATATATTTTAACAGTAAACTGACAGCATGAGCGGCAATGTATGTTCGCTGGAAGGCAGGAAGGACGACCACGGGACCGATTTCCACGGAAAGTTTCGCCTTGTCTGTGTTCCCGAATCCGACCAAGCCCGCGAATGAGCCCTCCCACTCGGGGTGATCGACATCAGGATGGGTGAGATCGATCGCGGCGAAGATGATGCGCTTTTTATCCCGCCGACGCTCCTCAATGTATCGGAGGAAGTCTTCGATCGGGACGGGCATGTCTTCGAACAATATATGTTCATGTCCACGGATGCCATCCAGGTAAGCGGCTGCATGAACTCGAGGGACGAATAGTATGAGCCGCAGCTTAGCGGTGGAGAGCACTGGGGGAGTGGGAAGGAGGAAGTTGATATCGTATGGCTCGGGACCATACAACTCGCTCTCGTCTATTTCCGGTTCAGGAGTGCAGTTATTAACGATGGTCATAATGAACCAGGCCTACTTTCAAACGGTGACCTGATGGATGACAGTGGGAGCGAGGTCAGGATAAAACTGGCGAACTTGAGGTGAGAAAGGGCTATATATGTATATTTCTATATATAGCTCATTGATTAAGTGGATTTTAGGCTGGACAGCGGTATCGTATTGATCCGTTCGGATAGCCGCCTGTCCACGGTCATCAAGATATAGCGGAGAGGATCGAGACCACGATGTGAGGGACTCGAGATAATCAGGCTGTCATCTGTTTTGGAACTCACCCGTCTCCTGCCTGCAAGACGCGAGTTTGGGATGGCGAGGTTACACAGGTTCGACGGGAGAAGAATCTCGTCGCCGCTGCCCCGATCGCCACGCTCTTGCAAGCGTGTTGTGGAAGATGTATGCCCGCCATAGCTATATGTGCCGTAAGTGGCCAGGCACCTGCAGCAAAGACTGGTCACCGGAGTAGAGATAGAGAGCGTCTTATGCTGAAAGGGGATGCCAACGCCCTGGTCGAATGAGACCTCACTTCTCTGATCCCACAGATGGCCCATTTATTCTCTTCCCATGGGCTCCTGTCCCCCAGCTCCTGTCCCCCAGCTCCCTCGTGGTATTCGCGTGCGGGCGCGTTCACTATGCAATTTCTCTGCCCCAGAGTAGAGCTCTTTTCATTTCCAATAACTTTTGTCTCACCACCTTACCAGGTGGGGTCAAAGGGTATATTCTACTGAATGCGCATATACTCCTCCGAGTGTAGAATACACGTGAGTCTGTCAGCATTCAAATATTCATCATGAAAACTTGGGAACGATTCTGCACTCAGTGAACCGAAGTGCGTGTCTGCGCAGAGAATAGAATCAGCACTAGCATACCATGTTTTCACACTCGACTAACTTCACAAAGGAAGATACTTACTTGAACGCGAGAAGTTGGTGAAGGGGAAAAATTGGAAGCTGGACGAAGATTCGCATGCGAGACGACAGCATTTCCTACCTCTTCCACTCATTTATATATCTATCTGATACTCGCTCCAGGGAATTCAAAAGGTGCCATTTTTCTGTTTCTGTGGTGTAGCCTTTGGTGAGCTTTGTATGTTAACTCAGTATCAGGTGCCCCGCTTCACTATTCAAGCTACTTTGGCAATGATGCGTTCAACGAGTTCCTTCCCACTCTCCTCCCAGTCGTCCCAGCACACCGCCCATTCATTATTGTCGGTACCTAATAACCCATCGCCTGCATCACCCTTTCTTGCTTCCTTCCCTGATCTCTGGTATCCCTCAGGCACCACCCATTTCCATCTTGATACACCCTCCATCTTGAAACCCAACCGTTTGGCAAGGTTATTAGAGGGGATATTGGCAGGAATTGCATTCCACCTGACTCTTCTGAAGCCGATTCCAGAAGGCGGAAGGTCAAGCATATACTTTAACAGTAAACCGACCGCATGGGCGGCAACGTATGTTCGCTGGAAGGCAGGAAGAACGACCGCGGGACCGATTTCCACGGAAAGCCTTCCCTTGTCGGTGTCCGCGAGGCCAAACAGGCCCGCGAACGAGCCCTCCCACTCGAGGTGATTGACGTCAGGACGGGTGATGTCGATCGCAGCAAACATAATGCGCTTTTTATCCCGCCGACGTTCTTCGATGTATCGGAGGAAGTCGATTGGGCGTTCGATTGGGACAGGCATGTTTTCGAACATGAGTTCATGTCCACGGATGCCATCCAGGTAAGCGGCTGCATGAACTCGAGGGATGAATGGTACAAGCCGCAGCTTGGCAGTGGAGAGTACTGGGGGGGTGGGAAGGAAGAAGTTGATATCGTATGGCTCGGGACCATACAACTCGCTCTCGTCAATTTCCGGTTCAAAGGTGGTGCAGTTGTTAACGGTGGTCATGATGGATCACGTCTGCTCGTCAAACCTTCCCAGTAGGTGGCAGTAGCAGCGAGGTCAGGGGTATTGAAACTGGCGGACTTGAAATGAGAAACGGGCTATTTCTACATATAGTTCATTAGTCAAAATGATTTAGACTGAACAGTAGTATCAATTAGTTGATCTGTTCGGCCATGATGCATGATGGCCGTCTATCCACGGTCACCTGAACATGGTGGGGAGAGGTAGTCAAGATAATTGAACTGTCCATCCGTTTTTGGAACTTTCCCATCTCCTGTCTCCTGTTGTAGCCTGAGGCCTGTGCAATACCACAAGACACAAGTGTGGGATGGCATAGCGTGCACAGGTTCAGGTGGGAGAATATGTATTTTAACGGCAGACCGACTCAGCATGAGAGCTGATGTGAGTTCGCTGGAAGGCAGGAAGGGTAATCATAGAACTGATCTCGGCGGAGAGCTTCTCTTTTTCAGTGTTTATCAGCCCTAGGAGGCCCGCGAATGAGCCCTCCTACTCGGGATGATCGGGGTCCGGACGCGTGGTATCGATCGCTGCAGAGTGGACGCACCTGTTATCCCGCCGATACTTCTCTGTGGATCGGAGGGAGTCGATGGGGTGTTGGAAAGCAATGGACATGTATTTGAACATGGACTCGTGGCCGCAGATGCCATTTAAATAGGCTATGGCATGAGCACGAGGGATGAATGGAACGAATCGCAGTTGATTAAGGTTGGTGGACAGCACAGGTGGCACGGGAAGGACGAATGATCGTATGGTTCTGGGCCATACAACTCGCCTTGGTTATTTTCTGGTTCAGGAGTGCAGTTATTGACATAGGCCATAATAACTGCATGCAACAGGTCTCCAGCGGAGTTAGCCCCGATCCGAGCCAAGTCATTATCTTATTGATGAGGTTCATCCATAGTGGAATCGCACAGCACCTAGTAATTCTTCAGCTATGATAGCGTGTAGGTTCGACTCTAAGCAAATACAGAGTCGCGCACAACCGGATATGATTTTCTTCAACTCTTTTCCCCCGCGGTTTCCGCCTGCCGCCCTCTTCTTCGTTTCACATCCCAATTATACATCCTTGCAGTGTTCACTTCCATGACCGTAAGTTGTTCGCGAAGGAACTCCAAATCCTCTACAGTAGCCTTCAGACTGGCTTCGGCGGCAAAAAGTTTCGATCGTAGTAGCGATATGGCTGCAGGAAGCTTGTACGATAGCATGACGTTTGCCTGTGCGGATGCGGTCAACGGGAAGTCGAGTAATGCATATCAATGAAAACATACCCCTAACCAGAGATAAACGGTGTCGGTCTCCTCGAGTTGGGCTTCTGCATAAAGCGTGTCGTTCAACTCAAACGTGGTTGCCAATGGTTTCTTCTCCACCTCCTCCTCGATGTCGTTATCGAGCTCATCGACATCATCACCTGCCTTTTGTTTTCCCTCCTAGTGGAAGCTCAAGAGTGTGTCAATTCGCAAAAGTGGTCTGCTTACGCGTCTTTCTTGCAAAAAATCGACCATGTAAAACGTCTTCTTGATGTCTGGAATTTTATCTTCGAGGCCCTTGCGGCGTTGCGTCAAATTTGCGTCCATGTAACGATATTTCCTGTACTTTTATTTGTTCAAGAATGTTACGCCAGAATCCAACGAGGCGACGCACGCGATCGCGTCTTGGAAGGCCTTGAGGGGTCCCTCAACGTCACCGTCGGGACCGCCGATGTATTCCTCGACATTGGCCTAGAAATTCGGCTGATGCTATCGATGTCTTCTTGAAATCAATGTCCACTCACGATAAAAGGTGCTTTTGGTATCCCCCGAGGATTTTTCTCTTGGCCAAATATCGATGTGGAGGCCATCGTGCTGATAGATTCAATATTACATAATGTCAGTTTGACAAGTTGTCGCGCGGCATGTTCCGGTCGGAGTTGTTATGGAGGTCATTTTCCTTACTCCCACCTTTTTCCACCTTGACTTTCATGTCCCGTCTCATCGTAAAAAACCTTCCTCCCAATTTAACGACAGAATGTCTCCGGAAACACTTCCAACAAAAGGGTGCACCATCAGGTATTATTACTGACATTAACATTCCCCATAAACCGGATGGCACATCACGACGTTTTGCTTTCATCGGCTTCAAGACCGACAAGGAAGCGGCTGCCGCGAGGGACTGGTTTGATCGCACTTTTATCGGCTCGGCGCGATTGAGCGTCGTGATTGTCGAGGTATGGACCTTCCAGCCCTTCTTCGTGGCTTTTTGTGACGATTTGAGCAAGGATGCACCGATTCCCCGTCCAAAGAAGCGGCGCCGACTCGACGACAACAAGCTGGCTGAATCCCTCGAATCTGATGAATCTATAAAGGACACCATTCGACAAACGTCGCGTCTCTTCCTGCGTAATCTGGCTTTCTCGTGCACTGACAATGATCTATCTGCCCTCTTCCAACCGTTCGGAGAAATCGTTCAGGTTAGCTTCCCGTTAGCATTCTTAATGGACAAGTCGTCCACGATGACAAAACAAATAGGGACATCAGATTCCTAAGGAAAATGATGATCCTCGGGAAATTAATGCTAGAACTATACTCTGACTTCCCTTTATCCCCGCATCTTGTATGATCGCGTACTGACTTAGCTCTTCCTAGGTAAGATAGCTATCTGCTTATATTCCTATGCGATGGAACGGTGCACAGGGAACATCTATCCTTTTCGATGTCCTGACCCATGAGCATGATTCCGAATCCATGTTTATCGTGCAATTGTGGTCCGAGGCTCACTTGTTGGCAGATTCATATCCCGATTGATCCTCTGTCCAAGCAATCTAAAGGACTCGGATACGTTACTTTTGTACAACCTTCTTCTGCCCTGGCCGCTTATGAGGCACTTGACAAGCAGTCTTTCCAAGGACGATTACTGCATATTTTACCTGCTGTGGATCGTAAAGGCAAACCTGAGGGAGTAGATGCATCTGACAAGAAATTATCGATCAAGGACAACCGCAGAATGAAGCGCAAAGTAACAGCTGGGCGCGAGTTCAATTGGAGTATGTTGTATATGAATGTTCGTCAAGCTAATGCCCTGTCACGCCCGCTTTCGTGTAGTCTAATATATTTCACTATGTCCAGAGCGACGCCGTCGTCTCGTCGATTGCGGATCGCCTTAATATACCTAAGGCGGACATCTTGAATCCTGAGTCTAGTAACACGGCCGTGAAACTTGCACTGGCCGAGACCCATGTCATTCAAGAGACAAAATCCTACCTCGAGTCGCAGGGGGTTATCCTTTCGTCTTTTTCCTCTCGAGGGCGTTCGGATACTATAATTCTGGTCAAGAATATACCGTACGGGACGTCCACCGATCAGATCCGTGAACTGTTCGAGGTGTACGGTAAGCTAGGCAGGGTTATCGTGCCACCTGCGGGAACGATGGCAGTCGTGGAGTTTGAGCATGCCGATGAAGCTAGTAAAGCTTTCCGTGGCGTTGTTTATCGGCGCTTAGGAAATTCGGTCATATATTTGGAGAAAGGTCCTCTCGGCATGTTCCAAGAAGTGTGCGGAGACGCAGAGCCACTGCCTGCCGCAGTCACGTCTGGACTTGAGTCGGTCACTATAGCTGATCACAAAGCAACCGATGCGGCGGACGAGAAAGAAGTGCCTCTATCCGCGGGCTCGACGCTTTTCGTCAAGAACTTGGCATTTAGTACGACGACGGAGCGGCTCAAACAGGTCTTTGGGAACCTCCGTGATTTTGTGTTTGCGCGGGTGCAAACCAAGCCAGATGCAAAGCGACCCGCCGTATCTGGTGCTGAAGCTCCTAGGCTCAGTATGGGGTACGGATTCGTTGGGTTCAAGACGGTTGAGGGTGCCAAGGGAGCACTGAAGGGCATGCAAGGGTTTATGCTCGACGGCCATGCGCTGCAGGTCAAGTTCGCCGGACGAGGGTCTGAAGAAGACGAATCCGAGGACAAGGCGATTACTAAGTCCCGGACGACCAAGATGATTGTTAAAAACGCCCCCTTTGAAGCGACGAAGAAGGACATTCGAGAACTATTCGGGTACGTCTTTTTCCTATTCCGTTCATGTGAGAAGCGCAGAACTCAAACATCCCACCAAAAAGCGCACATGGTCAGCTCAAGTCTGTTCGTCTACCGAAACGGTTCGACGCTCGGTCCCGCGGATTCGCGTTCCTCGAGTTTGTAACGCGACATGAAGCCGAGAATGCGTATGCTGCGCTGCGGCATACACATTTACTTGGACGGCATCTCGTCCTCGAGTGGGCTGAGGAAGCAGAGCAGGATCTGGACGTCCTACGACAGAAGGCTGGGGTCGGGTACGGTGGCGGAGCTGCGCTGCCAAGTAAAAAGAGGAAGTTCAACATGGGCGGCAGTAGTGATGGCGAGGGCGAAGAAGCGGACTAGTTTTTATTGTTCTGTGCCTAGGTCTAGGGCACTGACATGTTCAGAAAGAAAGAATTGCAGCGGTTAAAAGCATGCCATCTATACCACCCTCGTAATTGCTCATTCCACGATTTCCCTCCCGCGTTCTTCCCAGTCATCCCGGTACAATCCCCATATATTGATATCTCTTCCTAGTAAACCATTCCCCAATCGCCTCTCCTCGGTCCCTTCCCAACTTTCTGGTATCCACTCATCAGGTAATTCCACCTAGCACGCCCTCCCAGCTTGGAGCCCATCTGTTTAGCAAGATTGTTAGAGGGAACATTGCTCTGGGATGCGGTCCACATGAGTTTCCTGAGCTGATTCCAATAGAGGTTTCAAGAAAATGCTTCAGCAACACATCAACGGTATGAGAAGCGACGCGAGTTCTCTGGAAGGCAGGAAGGACGATCACGGGACCTATATCTGTGACGAGGTTCGTCTTGCTGGTGGTGTTGAAGACTCGATATGCCTGAACTTATGTAAGCCGGAAAGCCAAGAAGAACGCGGCACGTGCAACAAGGCACACTGTGATGGTGTACATATATTGCATGTTATGGACGCGTTACAGGGAACTCATCTCCGATTCTTTCATTCCGTTGGTAACATATTTATAGGCTGACACGGGTGTCTGCCTTTCCTCGAAAACGTGCGGCGACATAAGGGGCATACCCCCCACCTCGTCAACTGGAGGTGGACAGACAAAATGTGGCGTACCATCGCCCGCCGTTGAATGGGCCGCGAACGACAGCTCGGCCAACCACACGTAATCAACTCTGTGCTCTCCGAGTCCCTCCCAAGGTTGTGCTCACTGCGGAGGTGCATGGCGAATAAAGCGTGGTCCCCGCCGGGGAGAGTTACACCACACTGGTAGCCTTGATCAGTTGTCAATTGACAGACAGGCGTGTGTTCGACTGTTGCGTGGAGGCTTTCAAGAAACTGCATGATGAGCTGCCAGTCGACACTGAGGACTCATCAGATCAACGCTGTGACATAATCCTGTAGAAAGTTTCAGTACATACCTGAGCTGGTCTGTGTTTTGCTGCAGGTTCGACATCTTTGGGAATGTGATTCTTCTTGTGCGGGATGCATGGTTTTAAACTCGGAGCAGCCAACCGTACCAATTCACCCACACTGCGGGAGTGTCCTGGTGCACTTGCACACATCGTTAAACCGTAGAAGGTTGGACGTTTCGAATCGAAGTACGTCATTATCATATCCGGAACTGTGTGTCGGTCCGGATACTAGCACAGCCGGCAATGCGATAATGCCGGCTGTACCATCGAGTACGTCCCTGAAATGGAGCGTCCCTGAAATGGTCAAAGTTTGTCTGGGTTAGTTTGGGTCCAAGTTTGGGTTGGCGGTGCCGCACGCGGCTGACTTGATGCGGAGCTTGAACTTCGGAAACGCCCGTGTCAGGGCAAGTTTGCGTGGGTCACTCTGCCGCCCGCGGCTGACACGTCGGAGATGCAAAAAGCCTGACTCATCACGATTGCATATTCATTCCTCCCGCCCGCCGCCTGCTGCCCGCGTCCTCTTTACCAGCCACGGTCAGCCTCAGCCGCAGTCAGCCACGCTGCGGGCGGCAGAGTGACCCACCCAAACTTGTCCTGACACGGGCGTTTCCGACGTTCAAGCTCGCATCAAGTCAGCCGCGTGCGGCACCGCCAACCCAAACTTGGACCCAAACTAACCCAGACAAACTTTGACCCAAACCGGTGGAAGCCCTGACTTTCTGGTATCATCATACCTAAATCCAAACTGGCACCCGCTCCACACACACCGTGATATACACCTTCGGCACACAGGTCTAGGGTAATCCGGGCAGCACAGCCGGCAATGCACAAATCACCCGTTTTGGGAAGTACGTTATTACCATATGCGGATCCTTAGCTCTCGAGCCGTTATAGGAAATTCGGGTAAACACGGGAAGCAGATGGTTCTACGGCGCGGAAAATCCCGATACTAGTAACTTAGCGCCTTCCTAGAACGGCTCGAGACTACATTGTCATCATCTCATGAAGGACTGAGTCGCGTGCCGAGCTCACCACATTCAATATATGTACACCGGCTATGTTTCTTGCTGCACGTGTCACATTCTCACTCTATTGTCCACATTGCCATAGGGTTGCTCAAGCTACTTACTCTGTGTATTTACCAGTGTATACCGTGACATACGAGCAAAGATGGAGTTGCGTCATGGACAAATTGTCCATGATACTGTCAGCATGGTAGAATACATGCCTTCAACTAACAACTAAAAGCATCTGTAGTATTTGTGAAAGTATGTGCTGGTATATACTACTATGTTCGAAAGGTCCTGAACAATGTATCAAGAGCGACGCATGGCTAACATACTCGAGTCGCCGTAACTCTGCGTGTAGCCACTGAGCATTTTCCAGATGTCGACATTATCAGCATTAATTGCGAGGAATACATCATCCCAACTTGGCTCAGTGAGCGGAACGGCGATATGTTTGTTGCATGTCGAGGCTGCTGGTTGCGAGGCTCATACACCATCTCGTTTCCGTAGAGCGACATCCCGCGGGGTTCTAGGAATAGTTCGGAATTGGAGATCGACAACTGGCATGTGTGCCGGTATGATGGACAATGTTTGAAATTTATCAAGGTGTAGTTCACGAGAACCACGTCCGCCTCCCGTAAGCCCAAGAGATTTCTTGTCTTACTCGATCCTTTCCTTCACCCAGTCTTCCATGAACCCACCTTCACCAGGAGTTCCTTGGAGCGAGTAGGCGGTCGACACCAACTTGTTGGTACCCTTGCAACGCGTTGACGGAGCACGCATAGGCTTGAACAGCATTATGCAGAGACGATAGTTTCATATGAAGAGTGTTAACGCGATTCTGCGGGTAATCTAACAACAGACTGTAGCTTGTGGGTACCGGCGGTACAAAGGCAGAGAGGATGATGCAACGTGGCAAACAGGTGGCAGAACCGAACATCAACTCGGAAGCCCTAGACATACGATGCGAGATTGAGTACTCGTAAACTTGCGTGATGATGACGGACTGCTTGGTATTGGCGAGCATCATCTCTCACCACAGGCGTCGAGTATGTTCTTGTCATGAACCATCCTGTGATAGAGTGAGTGAATATCAATTAGCACGATAGAAACAGACGGAACGTACGCAGAAATTAAATGATTCAGAAAGAACAGACCCACAGTGGTATCAGACCAATCGCGAACAGATACTTGTAAAATGTCGGACTGATACAATCACGTCATGATTGGTGATACATCTCTAATCTCAGCGGGTTCAGATGTTGGCGAATTGAAGTGAACCTATCATGATATTTCGCCCTCACGTGAGCTAATGCTTCGACTTGCACCATAAGCGACAACACACCTTGTTCAAGAAATCTCGCTTTCCGTGATTACCAAGATACGAACAGTCCGTGGCTTACCGACTTTGACAGCCACCAGATGTGGCACGACGTGACTAACAGAGTACACCTTGCTCACGTTGTGCTGCCAAGCACCTTCGCCCAGATAGACAAAGTTTAGCGGCTCAGGGTCAAGGTTAGGGTCCGCACCAAGAATGTCAAGCACGACACGGGGAGTAGGTCGGTCATTGCCGGAACCAAGGATGTTGCAGACGACGGGGAGTAGTTTGTGCTTACCATCATGCTTGAACTGGGCGAGCGGGTCGATAATAAGGCACAACGAGACTTCGCCTTCCGTGTAACAAGGGACCTGGCAAATCACAAATTTGTCGTGATCCTCCGGCACGCGTGGTGAGCCAAAGTTGATCAGGGCAATGAAATTAATGTTGACCAGAAGGATGTACATTCTGCGAGAATAGACATTGGGATGAGTTTCGGTTCTACATTAATGAGGAACGGATTGTGGAGACACGTCTTCTGCGCGGCAAGCGTCCCAGAATCAATGCTTAGGTTGTCGATCACCTTCACGAGATGCTGGTCACAGCTATACTTGAATAGCTTGAGGAGCGAGCTGTGCATGAATTATGCATTGATTCCACCCACAGATAGGATATGATTGACATGGTCCGCCGTACCTGGAAGAAAGTTTTATGATCCCACCCCAGCGTCAGAGGGGCACCCTGATAAAAACGCTGTGGACGGAGGTCAAGGCGACAAGAAAAATGAAAGCGCACAAAAAATAAAGGTACATAGTGATGAGAAAACATCCGAAAGTGGTGCAGACGAGGGAGGAGGGGTGGGCATGAAAAACGGGGGAGACGAACCATCTGCCACCGGGAAAACAACAGACGGACGGTCAGTCAAAAATTTGGTGTGGAGCTACGAGTCAAGTTAGCTCTTGTACACGTTTCGGGTTTCTCTTTGAAAAGCCGTGTGACAATCGACGTGTTGTTACTCCAACCAATTTGAGGCACCTCCGCTTGCGTAAAATCGATCTACGTCCGACGACAAGCTCATTCCATGGGAGTGTCTCGGCCGAGCGGACTCCCGTGGGGGAGGGCAGAATCGTAGTAGGTACACATGGCGCCACAGCACTCGTGGGCCCTGCCTGGATCGAGCTTGCAACTCTTTTTTTCGCCATGACTTCCGAGTCCTTGTCCGACAAACTCGCCGCTGCCCTAAAATCTCGAGATCGCCGTCTCATCCGTCGCCGCCTCCCAGAACCGCCACTGGCATCGGCCGCGTTCACCGAGATCGATTTCACGTCCAACGATTATCTCTCCCTCTCGACATCTCCCTCACTCAGAGATGCCGTTCTTTCTGCCATGGCCACATCCCCAAAAATACTTGGATCGGGCGGATCCCGCCTCCTTGTCCCGTGCCTGCCCCACGCCGAACTCGAGTCCCGCCTCTGTCGGTTTTTCGGCGCCGAAGCCGCTCTTCTCTTCAACTCTGGTTTCGACGCTAATGTCGGGTTCTTTTCGTCTGTTCCGCAGCCTGGGGATATCCTTCTTCATGACGCGCACATTCATGCTTCTGTGTACGATGGCATGCGCCTTTCTAGGCTGGCGTCGGACGCGCTCCTCCCCTTCTCACATAACTCCGTCCACGATCTGCGACGCCTTCTGTCCAAGCTTTTAGATGATCGCGAAGATTTGAAAAACGGAAAGATCAATGCTTTCGTCGCAGTCGAGAGCTTGTACAGCATGGATGGGACGATTGCCCCGCTCTTGGAGATCGTGGAGTGCGTAGAAGAAATGCTACCCTTGGGCAATGGATACGTCATCGTCGACGAAGCACATGCCACTGGGATCTATGGACCAAAGGGTAGCGGATTCGTTGCCGAGCTGGGGTTAGAGAAGAGGGTGTTTGCGAGGCTTCATACATTCGGAAAAGCGCTGGCTTCGACAGGAGGTAGGTAATCCGGTCTTGTTCAAATGACAACCAGGTTCATAGCATGCACGCATAGCTGCGTTGTTAACGACGGATCTTGTCAAAGATTATTTGCTCAATTATGCTAGGAGTCTCATATACACCACGACGCTCACGTTTGCCAATATCGTCGCGATAAATTGTTCGTTTGACATGCTCGAGGATGGTACGGCAGAAGCTGTAGGTCATTGTATGAATTAAATCTATTACCTGTCAATGACTGACATCGTCCGTCTTCAGCTCTCCGAGCATCTACTCGCCCTTTCCAAGTATCTCGTCAACCTACTTCGCTCTCAGTTGAAAAAGTTTCCATCATCTCTCCTTCGCCTTCCAGACCACCTCTCATCAGGCATCCCCGAGCAAGGAGGGGAACCAATGCTACTACAACCGAGGGTTGCACGACCGTGGGAGGTCGACCCGCGTATGTTGAATCAAGCGTCCTCCGCGCGCAATGGGGCGTCACAGAATCGCGATACAATATCACCTCCACGTCCTGCTTCGCTTTCAACGCCGATCGTTCCCATACTCACATCAGAACCCCGCGCGCTGTCTTCCTTTCTCCTGCAATATGCGGTGTCTTCTCCTTCCGTCGCTGCTGCTGTGATACCTGACGCTAGCTTGTCATCGCCATCGTCACCGTCACCGCCCACGCCTTCGCCCCCACCTCTTTCTTCGACCTATACCTTATCGACGCTTGCAACAGCTCCGAGGCATGGCGTTGTGCTGCACACCAAGCCAATCTACCCACCGACCGTTCCCAAAGGGACCTCGCGTGTCCGAATCTGTTTGCACGCAGGGCATACACGTGAGGATGTCGACCTGCTCGTCCAGGGCATCATCGCCTGGGCGGATACGCGCGTGGCGGAGGAGCGTCCAGCCAAGCGACGGTGGAGAGAGTTGGCGAGGGACGTGGGGGTGGAAGTGTGGATGGAGGCTAGGCTGTGATTGCCGTTTGTCAACAAAAGAAATAACGCATACGATCCCGGCTGGTGGTTTCCGGAGACGAAATGTTCAAGTTCTTCTGCCAGCTTTTTTTGGTGCAGTTGGGTTTTTGAGACAATCTACTCCTACTGGTCGACGATAGAGGATGTGTGCATATTTGGGCTATTAGTTTTCGTTCATTTTATCCCACCATTCTTGTGCCACGATGGAGGTTTTACGGTAAAACTGTTACTATGTAGACGCCCTAAACACCGTGATTTGATATTTGTTAGGTTGTTCATGATTACCCCGGCAAACCACTCCAGAACGTGAAGGACTCGAAGTTCATAGAAATGTAAATCCATTCGCTGATGCCCGTCTCTAGACACTCTGGAACAATAACAAGTAGTTTGAAGAGTTAGGCAGAGTCAGCGTGCAGATGCAAAAGGGGATGAGGTAGATGCAAAAATTAGCGGCACAGCGACAGTTTTGTATTGGTAAACGCTCCAAGGTTTTGACTCAGGACGATCAAGTAGTCGACAAGGTTATACTACTCTTGCAAATGCGCGTTCCACAATTTCCCTTCCGCCCTTTTCCCAATCATCCCAGCACAATCCCCATGTATTGGTATCTCTGCCTAGTAAACCATTCCCTGCATCGCCTTCCCTTGTTTCCTCCTTCCCGACTTTCTGGTATCCCTCGACTACTGGTATCACGTACTGCCACCTCAACACGCCCTCCAGCTTGAAGCCCATCCGTTTAGCAAGATTGTTAGAGGGAACATTGCTCGGGGATACGGTCCACTTGACTTTCCTGAAGCCAACTCCAGTAGAGGGGATTTCAAGGAAATGCTTCAGCAATAAACCAACGGCGTGAGAAGCGACATGGGTTCTCTGGAAGGCAGGAAGGACGATCGCGGGACCTATCTCTGTGACAAGGTTCGTCGTGCTGGTGCTCAATACCCCGAACACGCCTGCCAATGAGCCCTGCCACTCGGGATGGTCGGGGTCCGGACGGGTGGCATCGATTGCTGCGAAACAGACACAGCTTTCATCTCGCCGAAATTTCTCGATAACTTCGAGGAAGTCAGCTGGGCGCTCGAAGGCGACGGGAAAGTGTTGGAACATGGATTTATGACCGCGAACACCATCGAAGTAAGCGGCAGCATGAACTCGGGGGATGAACGGGATGAGTTGCAGTTTATTGGTGGACAGGACAGGTATGGGGAGGACAAAGTTGAGATCGTATGGTTCGGGGCCGTACAACTCGCCTTCGGTGATTTCTGGCTTGGGCGTGTAGTGGTTCACGAAGGCCATGATGGATGTTACGCGCGAGCTTCGATGAAAAGCGGTTTCCTAGTTGGTGTGGGGGAGTCGCTGGTGTAACCAATTGACTAATTCTGCCTGAAATAAGTCAGACGGGGTCTACAGTGGCAACCGCATGTTTGAGCTAACCGGATAAGACTGGAGAAAGGGGCAATAGTTCCATATTTAGCTCACTAACATCCGCGCCGATAGCCCAGGATTGGACTAGTGCGGACAACCATGACTCGCATCACAAACTTTGGCAGAAAGCGCAAATATCTGGAAGCAGGTTTTACAAGTGATCCCACGCCGGCGGGTGTTGCATTTGATGAAAACGCTGCGGATGGAGGTCAAGGCAACTCAGCACAGCCGAACAAAAAACGGAAGAGGATAAAGAAGACGAAGGAGCAAACATCCGGAGGTGGTGCAGACAAGGGAGGAGAGACGGGCGTGAAAAGCGGGGGAGACGAACCATCTGCCAACGCGCAAAAGAAACGTAAGCCGATAAAAAAACGCGGAGGAGCAAAAAGTGAACGTTCCGCCTTATTCTTCCCCCCTGGAAGACTGATTGATCTCCCGCCAGGCGTCGCTATTAGTGGTTATCAGAAACGCACAGAGCAGCGTCGGCTCTCGAGAATATCGGATCGCCAGGCTAGTACGATATGCTTTGCATGTCGCGAGAAGGGCCATGCTGCCAAGGACTGTCCCAAAGCAGAAGGTGAAGAGGGAAACGGGCGAAAGAATAACACCACGGTCGGGATGTGCTATAGGTTCGTGTATGCCTTTCTCCGGCGTCTCTTACTCAACAATAGATAGATGCGGTTCGACGACGCATACGTTGTCTCGTTGCAAGAAACCGGAAGATCCACACAATCCACTCCCTTTTGCTTCGTGTTTTGTTTGCTCCGAGAAAGGTCACCTTGCTTCGGCGTGCCTGCAAAATAAAGAGAAGGGTATATACCCTAACGGGGGGAGCTGTAAGCTCTGTGGCGAGAAAACGCATCTTGCGAAAGATTGCGAACTGCGGAAGAAGGACTCATCGGGGACGGCCGCCGCAACAATCTTTGGCACCGGTAATGGGGCCGGTGCAGATGAAGATGACTTCCATACGTTCAAACGAAAGAATGCGGAATTATCAAAAGACGAGAAGCAGGATGATCGACGGAGAAAACGACTCGATGTGAAGGCGGGTCTGCACACTGGGACGATAAAAGCTTTTGGAAAACCCGAAGTATCTAGCAAACAGAAGAAGGTCGTGTTTTTTTGACGATTCTTATACATGTGGAGTCAATTCTATGCCAGTGGCATTGGAGTGTTGAGCCGGACGTAAGTGCTGCATATTACTCTGCCGCGAATTTCCCAAGGGCTAGCCCTCGTTCCGAACATTACTCGCTAACAGATCAGATCGACTGAGAATTATCTTTCTGCTGCTCTGGGGACCGAAGCACTGATTGGCCGTCGAACTGGGCAACTAACTTGTACAGAAGATTCATTTCGTACTGTCAGATAAAGCACCTAACAATGTCATGTCATCATCTCATACATTTGGTTGTAGCCTCTAGATCAATACATGACTTGTCCGGTGTGCTCGTCCAAGATCTCACTCCCCAGAGCAAAAATGTAAGGCCTTGCCAGGAATCGAACCTGGGTCTTGGGAAGATCACATCAGAATCCCAAGTGATAACCGCTACACTACAAGGCCAGGCTAATTCATCACTAATGTACGTCGATGGTGTTACGTCGGATCAATCAAACTCGATAACTAACTTGACCCCAAATCTTCGGTCAATCCCTCGTGATAGTGGACGCTTAGTCTCGCCGCTATTTGAGTTCGAGCAACCAAACATCTTGTCAGTATATGGGAACGCAATTGGAGCATATGAGCAGCGCAGAAAACTGGCGATTTTTCACTCTATCCACGGCACCATCAATGGCCATCTTGAGCTGAAAATCGCTCTTGGTCTGCATTTGAGAAAACTTGGCACGGTATGATGAGTACCTCGCACATATCTTGCTCACGTTCCAGCCAGTCCGATAGGTCGTCTCAAATGAGCTTGAAAATGGCGGAAAGGAAGGCACAGCACCGAATATATTGCGTTGTTAATATCCAGGATTGACGCGGACGCGTCATCGTGAAGAAGAAATACAAATCTATCCGCGTCGGGTCGAAGGTTCATGTACATATAAGTAACAGCAAGACACCCTTGCGAGCAAGCTATAGGTAATATAAGTAAATATTCATTTACAAGGTTAAATGATAAGATGAGGTACCTCCAAGATGGCGCGCATCCTTCCTGTCCTAGAGCTTTGCATTTTGGAACAAAATTTAGTATCGGAGGCGCTCCTCCTCCAGATAGAGACTAGTAACATGACTCCACTCAAGGTACTCGTAGAAAGCGTCGAGCGTAATTCCTTGATAAGGCTGGGTCGACGCAGACAGTAATCCCATTCCACGTTATTTCAATTTGTAGGAATGCGACTGTCTTCCATAGCCAGTCTCCTTCATCCATCTCTATCTCTGATATCATTGTTGCGACAGAGTCCATCTTGATAAAATCGGAAAGTCTGTGAGGGTGAGAGGGATGTATACTTCACGCATATTCGATCATTTGTTGACAAAGGGCATGCAGCCGCGCATCCATGCAAAGAACGCGTGTCCCATACCCTGACAGCCGCATTCCGGCGCCGGATTGGAAGGTCGAGGAATACGCTGGTCATCCTATAATAGAAACCAACAGGCTTTCATGTCACTGAAGGGAGCGCAGTTAGTAGCAAGGCAAGATCTAGTGACAGGTGTTTATTCCGGTTGCTAGTTTATCTTCCATGTCTATTTTATTTTCAGCAACCTTGAGCAGCGCGTCGCGTCGTGAACCCACACCTGATTAATAACTCGGTCGTCTCTTCCTGAAGAACTTTCGAAATGTTGCACGAGCATCAAGGAGTTGGTGGAAAGCCCAAGCCAAGACGCATTCTGCCAGGGCCAAGATCACGATGGATAAGCAACAAATGTAACTCCGGATTCACTGGGACGCGGGATATTGGGGTGTATCGTTGTCTATGTGGAAGCCAAGAGCATCGTGACGCGACTTGAGTGTCATGAACTCAGCTGAGGTACTATAATTTGAACGGTGGAGATCACGTGTGGTTCTTGTTTTCGATCATGACGATGCACTTTGATGGCCGACAAGCTGCCTTTATAACGCTCACTCTCGTCCTCTTCCTCGGTACTGTCTACTCTGTCAAGAACAAGACATTCCTCGACACTTCAGATCCCATTCTTTCTCACCTTCCCCATCCCCTCCAAAATACCGACTACTTCGCCAGCAAATCCAACCTCCTCAACGTCCTCTTCATCAAGCGCGCTTGGGGCTGGACATCCTTCGCCTTCCTCTTCCTCTGGCTCACCAGCCCACGACACACTCAGACCCTTCGTCGCATACTCCAGTGGGTCGTCGCATCCCTCACATGGCTCGCCTTCACCCGCTGGTTCTTCGGTCCCGCCATCCTTGAGCGCGCGATCGTCCTCTCGGGTGGGGAGTGCACCGTTGCCCTTCCATCTGGTGGCTCATTTGCCATTCCGTTCGAGTACTGCTTCTCCAGGACCACACTCGCGCCCGAGACTCACCCTGGCCTATTCGCGTCTCCGTGGGTACTGCCCGAGGCGGGCACGTGGCGCACGGTTCCACGGCTACGCAAGGGTCACGATGTATCTGGGCACGTGTTCCTCCTGACCATGTCCATCCTGTTTCTCGTAGACCAGATCAGGGCGGCACCAACGACGAACGCGCGCGCGCCTGTCGTAACGTGGTTGGGTCTGTGTCCCCGCATGCACAGGTGGTCGGTATATGCCACGCTGGGGCTCCTCGCCCTTTGGTTGTTTGGGCTTGGCACGACAAGCGTATATTTCCATACTCCATTTGAGAAGCTGACGGGATACTGTGCGTGGCCGTGTTGCTTTCGTGTGTCCGTCTGTCGTTGCTGACCCATTTCGTTTCACAGTGCTGGGACTGGTGGGGTACAGTCTGACGTCGTTGATTTGATGCATGCCAACTGTAATGACGGACTACGATGATAACGTTGCCTGTCATGTCCTTCCTGTAAAAGTGTGTATGCTCGACAATAGCCATGTAGTTTTTGGTTGGTCCAATTTCCATCTGTCATACATATTAATTACTACTCCAAATCACACCATAGAGAAAGTGATCTCTCATCATCTCATACCCATCCACCAGCTTTCCACGCAAAAACTTACTCCCGCATTCCGCCCACTTGGTCACTAACGCCTCTCCAGTGGTGGGCGCCTCCCTCAGCTACCAACTTGCTGCGATTGTCTTACCCACACACTGCCCTACCTTCGCTCTCACCTCTTTCCTCTGTATACCAATTGATTAATATCAGGAACTTGCGGCTTGGGTTGCGCCGCTCGGCGGGGTCACTCGCACAGGGTGTCTTGAGCACGCTGTACCGCGAGAGCGGTTTGAAGGGCAACCTACTGTGCAGAGGGCGTCGAGGATTGAGGTCCCCGAAGGGATAAACGTTGGGTGGAGGACGTGGTGGATGGGGTGGCACGCACCTCGAGATGCTATGTCATACATTGCCAGTGCATGCCGCACGAATAAGGAAAAGGGTATCTTCAATACCTTCCTTAATTTATTTGTATCTGCTCTTGTGCGACCCCATTCCTAAAGCTGCCTGCAGGTCTGGGCCGCACGACATACATGAAGACGTGATAGAGGCCTATGTATCCGATAATGACGTCAGGGTACGCACTACGCCCAAACCAACTTAGAAGACGTCGACCACAGTCTGCATAGCGTCTTTCGGCCTGTGTAATTTTTTCTCTTGAATGGAACCAGACACAGTCCTGCGGTTCGATCTGCACACAACGTGCTACCACGCGACACCGTGACTACGATGATAATTTTGGACACCTAAGGAAGTTTTCAAGTTCAACGAAAGACTGAGTCGGATAATGATGAATCGATGGTGGTTAATAGTGCCGCATGAACGCCAGCCCATCATATACTAGTTGAACCTTGGGTCGCCGTTGCCCCTGGAAGCACGCCAGAAAAATTGAAGCTGCCAGTGAGAGTTAAATAAAGCTCAATTGCTCTGTAGTGCGCGGACCCCCTTCCACAAAACGGAATTGATCTGCGTACCGTATGTACGCGAGTAGAAGTCTGAAGTTGGTCCGGTCGGACATGCCACGGCCGTGCGGCCGTGCGGGTCCGCAAAGTTGCGATGCCTGTTCGGATCGCAGCGCGTCGTCTGAATCCCCACTACTCCCACTGCTCACTTCTATATTCACCCGTTTCAGCAACAAATCTAGTCGAATATGAGTCTAACCGGGTACGTATACCCGTTCCTTGGTATCGTCGTTGGCACAGCGCACTAAGAGTGGCTCTAGGGCAAAGACAATCAGTATCCAAGGTAGTACATATGCTCGTAAGATTGTCCGGGTCGCTGTCTAACTTGACCTTACCACCTCAGATATCGAACTGCGCACGTTCACGCGATGCAAGCTCCCTCTCGCAAGGAGATATCAAGTCCAGTTTTCCATCGGGAATACAACACGCCTAACGAAGAAGGCAAAGGAGAAGGAAAATCACACTACTTGGGAGGACAATTTATTTCTGTGGGTGAATGTCCTCCGTTTCGCGCCAGAAAACTGAATTCTCTCAGTGACGGTAACGATCGTTCCGTACTCGTCGTTAGGGTTTTCCAAAAACATCGCATGAGCAAGGACGAGCTGGTCGGATTTCTCTCTGATACTATCAGCAACATTCTGGGAAAATGTACTGCGGACAATGGTATGATGACATTTTATATCATTGCACTTTACTGACATGATATCTCCGATCAGTGTTTGAGGGTTCTCTTACAAACTCGAAGGTCACCTCCGATGGCTCCGATCTTTCCATGATTACGATCAAGTTTGTGGTAGCTGGTGATCCACAGGGGGACACCACTAACGCAGATGAACTTCAAACTGTTCACGCCATCACTGAGGCCACCGAAGCAATCGACGCATTTGGCACACCGGCAACCGTCGACCTACTAAGCTCAGCGGTTAACGCTGAACCACGGGTCGTGAACGAAGTACAGACGTTCAATAATATGTGGGGAAGCCTGCTGGAGAGGGTCAAACTTTTCAACGAGATCGTGGATGGTATTGCACAGGTATTTTGTTATTCAGTTTTTCGACGCTGTATGATCTCATAGCGGGACAGATTCATCCGTACGCGTCGCTTGCTTGGTCTGTTATATCCGCTGCGAGCAGGGTGTGTCTCTCATTTTACCATTTCGCTGTTGGCTAATCGTGGGGTTGCACACAGGTGATGGTGAACCAGAACAGCCGCGACGAGCGGATCATTCACCTGGCGACCACCATGAGGGACGTCTTCAGTTTCGTAAACGAGGCCGAACCTCTGAAGGCTATTAAGGCGCACATAAAGACCATTAGGCTTCTGATACAGCAAATGACGGAGTGCGCATACTTCATCACCGAATATGCCAAGCAAAAAGACTTTTGTCAGTCGTCGTCGAACCCACGATTCCTGTCCCTGACCAGCATATCCAGGGATTCGGACGGCGAGGTACACGCTCTCTAATATAGATGCAAAGATCAAGGACTATGAGACCAAGTTGGAACAACTCAAGACCGCATTCCTGGAGGGTGTGGCAGTGCAAACAGGTGTTACTGTCATCCGCATGATGAATATCGTGGAGCAAACTGGTAGGTCGAATCCCTTCCAACTGTTAGAGGCTGTTCATGAACCTGGAATACAGCGGAATTTGTGGAGTTGAGCGATATGCCGTGCGCGGTCGGTGCTAGATATGTACAGGAAAAGGGATGCCTGCCTGGGACACGCGAATCCTTACTCCACGAAATTTGCGATATCCTCAACAACCCAGACAAGGATTCCCCACGCGTCTGCTTGCTCACCGGCGTTGCTGGATCGGGCAAGTCTGCGATAGCTCATTCGATTGCGCGGCTGTATGACGGGCTAGAACGACTAGGCTCGTCGTATTGCTTCTCCAGCACTGATGTCGCGAGGCGGAACCCCCAGAATCTATTCAGCACGATCGCACGCGACCTGTCTGATCACGATCCGCAGTACAAACATGCTCTTTGGGAGATCGTGAAAGACAATCGAGCGCTTCGCGCGTCTATCTCACCGAATGAGCAGATCGAGCGCCTCATTATCGAACCTAGCGACCGTCTCCACTCCATCGGACCATCGGTGATCGTTATCGACGCCCTCGACGAAAGTGGTAGCCGAGCCGATCGCGGGCACCTGCTGAAGGCCATCTCTAAGCAAATTTCTGATAATACCCTCCCAACCAACCTTCGCTTCTTGATCACCTCTCGACCCGAGAGTGACATCCTCAATGCGTTTGCAAGTGGTTTATATTTCGTCCATAAGCAAATGGGAGATGTCTCTGATGAAGATGTCGACGAGGACATCCGGAAGTTTATCCACCATTCACTTAATCAGTACACTGAGCTCGAGGCCAGTTGGCCTAAGCGAGAGTGGTGTCGATTGCTTGTCCACCATTCACAGCATCTCTTTCAATGGGCTTCGACTGCTTGCGGATTTATCCAAGGAGAAGGTGCCATCGGAGTTAGCCCCTCGAAGCGGATGAAGATGCTTCTAGAACACGGTGGGGGTACCGTGATCCACCCTCTAGATACCCTATACCAAACCATTCTATGCCAGCTGTTCATGCTCAGTGAGGCTCGACAATTATTTCGGGATGTGATGGCCATAATACTAGCACTGCAGGAGCCACTATCATTAATGTCCCTTTCTGCATTGCTCGGGTTTGATGAAGACTTCAATATCCGGGAGATAGTCAAGCCTATGGGGTCATTGCTGGATGGGGCGCATAACGAGGAGAAGCCCATTCGACCACTTCATTCATCTTTCCGCGACTTCTTGTTGGATGAAGCACGCAGTTCTACCTTTCACATCATTATTGGTGCCCATCATTCTCTTCATCTTGGGAGGGCACTGGTTGGATGTATGCAAAGTATGCTTCGGTTTAACATCTGTGATCTCAATGACTCTCGACAACCCAACAAGGCTGTCCCTGATCTGTTAAGTCGGATGAAGAAGGCTATCCCCCCTCAGTTGATATACTCTTGCCAATACTGGATGGTCCACCTGAACAATACCACTCTCGACAAAGACTTGTTGGATGATATCACATGTTTCTTCAAAAAATTCTTCCCCTACTGGCTTGAAGCCATCAGTCTTCTAGCATCTTCCTCACCACTGGTGTTTATTCTGTCTGCCATAGAGACCTGTCATATCTTGAAAAACTGGGCCAAGGTAAGATTGACTATTATAACATGTAATTGATACTGAATAGATATATTGATAGAACCATGAGATTGCCATACTAGCATCAGAGGCATTCCAGTTTATTCAAGTATTTGCTCCTGTCCTAAGGGAATCCACTTGCCATTTGTATTTGTCAGCCATGCCTCAGACCCCCTCTGGTTCACCACTTTGTGCACTCTGGTCTAATCATCTTCGAAAGGGTGCCTTGATAAAATCTAAACAGCCAACAAGTTGGCCATCTGAGATCCATGTTCTGCAGGGACACACAGGTCCAGTCCAATCTGTTGCTTATTCACCTGATGGGACCCACATTGTCTCTGGCTCAGATGACAGCACCATTAGAGTGTGGGATGCAACCAGTGGTCAGCATGTGGCAGGACCATTCCAGGGACACACAGATAGAGTCAATTCTGTTGCTTATTCACCTGATGGAACCCACATTGTCTTTGGCTCCTCAGACCATACCATTAGGGTGTGGGATGCAACTAGTGGTCAGCTTGTGGCAGGACCATTCCAGGGACACACAGGCTCAGTCTGTTCTGTGGCTTATTCACCTGATGGGACTCATATTGTCTCTGGCTCCAGGGACAATACCATCAGGGTATGGGATGCAACCAGTGGTCAGCTTGTGGCAGGACCATTCCAGGGACACACAGGCTCAGTCTGTTCTGTGGCTTATTCACCTGATGGAACCCACATTGTCTCTGGCTCTTCAGATAATACCATTATGGTATGCAGTGCATCCAGTGGTCAAACTGTGGCAGGACCATTTCAGGGACATACAGATGAAGTCTGGTCTGTTTCTTATTCACCTGATGGGATTCATATTGTCTCTGGCTCTGAGGACAGCACCATTAGGGTATGGAATGTATCCAGTGGCCAGCTTGTAGCAGGACCATTTCAGGGACACACTGGTGGAGTCTGGTCTGTTGCTTATTCACCTAATGGAACCCACATTGTCTCTGGCTCTGAGGACAATACCATCAGGATATGGGATGCAATTAGTGGTCAACTTGTTGCAGGACCATTCCAGGGACACACACATGATGTCCTTTCTATTACCTATTCACCTGATGGCAGATATATTGTTTCTGGCTCCCATGATAAAACTATCAAGGTGTGGAAAGTGGAAGATCTTTTTACATTTGGTTCTTTATATGTGCAGGATGGATGGATAAAATCATCTGACCATGTTTTCTTTGGTTGGATTGCTCCCTGGAATAGGCTTGCTTTTGATCTTCCTGCTTGCTCTTTGGTAATATCTCCTGGAACTTATCAGCACAAAGTTGACATATCTTTATTTGGAGAGTTATGGACATCCTGCTGGAAGTGATTAATTTATTCACTGTAATAGTTATGGTTATGATACACTTTGCTATGTTGGCAGCGTTTGGGCCTGCATCAACACTCCGAGTCGGTTCACCATGTGTGCATTGTCCTTGGCATGATGGAGACAGTAGACAGTTTCTACGGATCAGTCTATGAGGAGCTCATCGAGGATGTAGGATCCTAAGGCGCCTGCAAGACGACTTACACGCCGGCGACTGGGTTAATACAGATGCTGAACGAGCCGTAGCATGGAGAGGTAGGTTACACACACCAATTTCCCAGCAGTGCTGTTCTGGTTGATGTACTCCTTGGATGAACATATGGAGTGACTGTATTCCTCAGTAAATTTAAGCATGGTATCTGGGATTGGTTTCCAATGTGAATCTGTTGATGTCTTCACCCAAGGAGAGCAACCCTCATCCTTGCAAAGGAGGACGACTGAGTGACTGCCACTGCAAAGATAGCAACATACTTAGCAATGGAAAGACGATCTAATACATTCATAGATGGCTTCTTTCGACCAAAATCGACCTTTTACAACAGAACCTCTGTCAGCCCCAAACCAAACCGAGATAAAACCTAAACGCACGCACCCCTTTGGATAGCATTTCGAATTCGTGCAAACCGCTGCGAGTCGAGTCCAAAGTCAAACATATCCGCGTCGCCTTGCAGCACATCAATCTACGGCTTGATCGTCTTCCCAATCAGCTCTCTCACGAGCGCCCTTGCTTCCGCCTCACATTCCAGCTGCTTCTTACCCTCCCGATCACTCCAATCCCACTTCCCCTCAAGGCGCCCACACACCTTTTCGATCATCCCTTCGAACTCTTTATATACCTTTTGCCTCAAGGTGCTTCCCTTGTCCGTCCTTGGGATATGTGCTGTACGGAAGAAACATAAGCGCTGCTGTGGGAAGCTGGGAACGCGGGAGTGCAACATATTCATCGTACAAACAGAGTTGAGCGACTTCAAAGAGGAGGACCATCGATTTTGGCGCGGGGGACGCCAAAGACGATGGCTTCCAGCATATATGGGGATGAACAAAGAGCGAGTCTGATGGGAACTGGTTGGTCTTTTCACCATTGACCTGGGTTCGGAGACAATGAGGGTGATAAGGACATATGTACCGTGACGAGGTATCATCCACCGGATGATGTACTTGTAAGCATCTGGGATCGAGGGATGTTTGATGAAGAGGTCACATGAAACCTATTGGATTGGTTTGACATCACTTTTCGGCGCTCATACACAAGATAAAAAAGTGTGCATGCACAGAAAATGCCTTGGGGGGCCATCTATCAAGGATACAGGGCTCATATGTGTCGTCGCTATATGGTTCGAAGCGCATACATCCATGTATGTCAGTGTGTACAAAGGGACCCCTCGTGAAGGATGTTATGAGCTGACCCATCTTAGCGAAGCGTATATGAAAGTGAAACCCGAGGGGGAAGAAACATGGAAAAGGACAAGAGAACGCACTAAACCCATAATGACCAACCAAAGGAACGCTTTCCAAGACGACCAGGTCACGTCTAAGAACTTGAGGGCCCCTTGTCGTCTCTGAAAACAATTTGAGAGCAAGTAGAACGATGGTGTTTGCAGAGGCGAGCGGGTTGGAGCGAGTTGGAAACAGATGAAGCAACTTCGCGGCGTACCAGGCTCGTGGGTCTGAGTTTCAGTACAGCAGGCAGAGAAGGCAGGCAAACTTGAACATGCGAAAATTCATCATGGGCTATGGAAACTCGGGAGTGAATAATCTAGTGAATAATCTCGACGTCAGGGGTGAGAGGAAGATCCAGTATGGAGGTTGATCCTGACGATAGTGTGACAGTGGAACCGACAAGCGAGGCTGGTGCTGTCACTGTCACTCCGACCGATCGACGTCTCGTCGACAGCCATGATGAGCACGAATCCCTCCCACATCCTCATCGCTCGCAACTCGCGCGGACCCAACAACCCCTCAGCTTCTCTTAGCTCCCCCACAGAGACACACGCAGCTGCATCGGGCATATTCCGCTCCTCCGGTTCTCCCCCGTGGCTTCTCGAGGGATGTGACAACGACGAGCTCGTGAGCGAGCTGAACCTGTACGAGTCCGATCAAGCCATAGAGATCGACGACACCTTCATCCGCACCGGAAGATTCCCCGGAACCGTCAAGATCGTCATCGAGAGCACCACGTTCTGGTGAGTCACTCATATCCCCCCCCTCTTCCCCCGCACACGTATTATTGTTGTTGTCTTCGTTGGTAGGATGGGCGCTGATATAAATACTGGGTCGTCACAGGGCGCACAAGGAAGTCCTCTTTTTCGCCTCGCCATTCTTTGAGGCCGCTCTGAGTGGCGGGTGGCGCGAGACCGGTCGTCCGCAATCCATGTCCTCCGTCATCACCATCTCACAGCCGCCCTCAGTACCGGGAGGCAGATCTGATCCTGACACGACCGCGGCCATGTCCTTTACCCCTGAAGAAGATACCCAAGAAAACGCCAGCGACACCGCGTCCGACTGCTCGTCCCCCGTGGAGATCGAGAACCCTCCCGCAAGCGAAAGTGACACGAGCGAGAGCGAATCAGAACAACTCGAATCTGCCAAGCGGCCCGGTGAACGTGAGGCCGGCGCTCGAGGAGCAAGCCTGGCTAAGCTCCAAGGTGCCTCTGGAGACGTCAAGCCTGACTTCAAGAACAAACAAAAGGCGGTCCGTTCGGGCTCTCAAAACGCCCTTGCCACCATAAAAAGGCGCCGCCGTGCGCACGATCAGGACGCTGTCATCGTCCTCAAAGAAGAAAAAGCTAACATCTTTCATGATTTTCTCAAATTCGTATATCCGCAGTACGCGCGTTCGTCCTGGATTGCACGAACGATGACCTGACTGCGCTCGCAGCCTCCAGTGCAATATCTCCTGGAATAACGTTGAGGGTCTTATGAACATTTCACATAAGCTCTGTGTTCCAGCACTTCAGCAGGAATGTCTGACCTTCCTCCTTACTCATGCAGCTGGCAGACCTATCAAAGCCATGCGCATCGCGGAGCTCTTCGAGGAGGAAGAACTCTACCGCGAATCAAGTCGTTTCGTGCTCGATAATCCCGGCGGATGGTCCGAAGACGAACTGAGCACACTCAGCCAAGAAACGCTCTTGAAACTCGAGAAACGGTGTGTCGCCTTACCTTTTCCCCCTGTCTTATCTCACACGATCGTTTCGGCAGACGCAACTGGTTCCTCGAACGCGTCTTGAAACTCGGCTTGACACCCCTAGCCAAGGAATACCAATGCGTGCGTCGTCTTTTCGCCGTTTTGCCTGGGGGAGCACCTATCTTCGTAACAACCTAGTGTCCGACTTGCCCCGACTCAGCCAACTGCGCCCGTTTACTCGAAGAAAAGTGGCGGCAGGCTTACAATGCCGTCTTCAGATTCGGTTCGTGTCTCATCGTCCGCCGTCCACTTTTTTCTGAAACGCCGCCGGCCTCTCTAGGCCCGTGCCAGCCTTCGATGGTTTACCGCTACCTCCGAAATCTGGAGGGCGTCAGCCCCCCGTTGTCACTCACCCATCTCGCATGCCAGACGACGGCCAAGGCGTTTACAGCGACGCGTAAGTTGATTGCCGTTTCTTTCCTCTTCTTAGCGTGCTGACATTGCCCGTATCAGTATTCGACCGGATGTTTTCGCTCGGGATCCGGAGCGACGCGGCAGTAGTACCTCTCGGCGCACGCGTTGCCGCGGTCGCTGCCGCATCCGGTCCACGCCGCCATTTCCTCTACTGCACGCTCAAGCCGGACAAGGCAGCCCCGCGCCCGCGCCGGTCGCGCGAACTCGCTTGATAGTTTCTGTCGGGTATGCGTTCTCCCCCGCGTCCTTTTCTTTTCACACACTTGCTTCCCTGTTCTAACCCAGTTCGCTAATCCCCTCATTACTTTTCGTACTCGGAGCTTAATAGTTTGTATTCCCGGATTCTTAATATAAACCCTCTATACAATCCGTCGCGATGACCCGAGCTTGGTATTCCATAGGGTATCCAAAAGGGGAGAGTAAAAAGAAATAAAAAAGGAAGGGGGTGCGATGACGACGAAGAGAGTGAGTGACATGACCCCCCGTCCACGTGTCAACAAGGGGAGGGGCGACAATTGTCATGGAACCCCTTGACTTGGGGTACGACCCGCGGCACGCACAGGAACGAGACGCTGCGTAAAGCTGTACAAAAGGATGGTGATGTGACACTGGACGGAAAAAGGAGATAAAAAATTCTCGGCCCATAAACGAGCCGGTCGAACTGTCTGTCCTCTTTGCCAGACCCATAAAAGAGAGAAGGAAAAGAGGGGACGAAGGTAAAAATAACTTAAGGTCGAGAGAGAGTTCTACACCACTTCAATAAGAGGGAATACAATAGGATAAGAAAAAAAAACGAAATGAAGAAATTAAGAAGAAAATGCAAAAGAACCGAAAAGGAGAAACGAAAGGATTGGGTCATCAAACGCGGTCCAGTAGTGGATGCCGGCATTTTCACCGCTGGAAGACTGTGGGAGCATTCTCCACCAGCCACTCCACCATCAGCGCTTTCCCGGCCATGTCGGTAAACTCTGACCCAGGGTCTCTCGACCACATCAGCGTTGCTAAGTGAAGCCCCGCCTCTCACATCAACAACCCCAGCCTCAACGCATTGGATCAGAAACACTTACGCCCAAAAACGACCCCCAGGTTCCGTGCGTTCATCAAATTCATATCGCTGTGCTCTTGCACGCTGCGCAGTCGCACGGATGGTAAGCAACTCTACAGCGTACGGCCAAGGCAATACTCACCGATGCAAGTGAAGTACGAGCAGCCCTAGAGTATGATAATGTTCAGGTGGAAGGCGATCGACAAGCTCTTGAATCTGCTTCGTTTTCAGTGCCGGATCTTTGAGTCCCGTGGCAGCAATGAACTCCTCGTGGAGATCGTACGTCAACAGAGGGACCGGAAGCGAGCGGAGGTAGGTCTTGAGTACCGATGTCACAGAACCGATATCGTTGAATCGGTCAGTATCCCGGAGATCAAAGGCGGAATATTCGCCTCGCTCAAAAAGTTGCGAGATTATCTTGGTTTGACCAGCACCTCCCGTCTTGCGGTAGATACCCTCGTAGTCGAGCGCTGCGGGATGCGTCAGCGAGCGTCTCTCGACCGAAGCCATTAAAACCGACCCAGCGCCTCGACTGCCTCTATACACTTTTCTACTATGACAGGAACCTTGCGGTCACCCCATCGCAGGTCGGATCTGACCTGCTCGACGAGCTCACGACCAAACATCGAGGGAGCTAAGATGGTGTGAGTAATAGGCCATCATCTGCGGACGTTCCATCAAACAAACCTTGTTGCCCGATCCCATTCAGTTCGTCGCGCGGACGGGCAGGATGCTGAGAACAAGACAGATGGACTTGATTGACGCATCGCGAATGAACGTTGATATGGCACACTAAACAATGGTTGAAACGAACCCGCCGTAGACGTAGGCGACAGTGACGACTCACTCGTGCAACGGAAATGCGATCCACCCCACAACTTTTCTCCACAGTGATCACAGCGCGAGAACCGGAGAGCGCTCGCGGGTTGGAAGTTATGTTCAAAGTGTCTCTTGCCCCTTGGATCCGAGGACGCAAACGTCTGGTCCCTCATTCGGTGACCTGGCCACTTGAAGATGCCATGTTTAAGAGTGTTCATGGCTTCAGGAGGCTCAGGCTTTGGTCCTCGTATCACCCTGATTTCGCGATCATCGAGAAGCGTCGTCATGCTCGAATTCAGCCCCGTGCCTGAGCTGGACGATGGCTGCGGCCGGTGCAAGATTTCCAGCACGGGTTGTTGTCCGCGATCAAACGACAGGTTTTGCCTTTCGCGAAACACAGGCTCTGGTTTCGTTGGAGGAGGTACGTCCGGTGATGGTGGTAGTGAATCAGCGCGGGCAGCGTCCATCCGCCGAGTATATTGTGCGCTGAGTTTGGCCAGTTCCTCGTTCCTCGCGTTGAGCACTGTTGTTTCTTCCAAAAACTGCTCGCGCGCCGACCTGAGCTCGGCGATCTCTCTCAGGAGGGTGTCTCGTTGACGAGTGAGTGGTACGAGCTCGTGCTGGTACTGTTTCTTGACGTTGTCCAGCCGCATCGTCAAGGAACGGCTTAATTGGGCGGCGGAAACATCGCCGCCTGATGATATGACTCCGGAAGCACTGTATACAAGTGAGCGAGGCTGTGTGATAGGGGCACAGATGTGAGACGGATACCTTTTTGAGGAACACAGCTCTTCGACCTCTGCTAACGTGACATCTCTTTCGGCTTTAAGCTTGGAGAGATCCTTCTCGAGTCGATCCAGGTTTTTATTTAGCTCCTCTGACATTTGCCGCCGTGCCTCGTGTCGACTGTTCTCCCCCGTCAATGCAGTAAGTTTGGCTGCTTGACCAGAAAGCAGGACCCGTAGACGAATGATCTCTGACTCGGCATTGCGGCGTGCTATCAGCTCGCGGTCGTACTCTTTCTGGGCTACAGTGAGCCCATCCATGTACTGCTCGCTCGCCCGCTATTGCAAAAGCGTCAAGCCATCGAACACAGCACTAAGATCGATGGATGGAATGTTACCTTGGTTCCCTCATACTTTGACTTGAGTTCCAGATACTCCTTGTGTTTCTGCTCCAACGATATCAAGGCAGCTTCCACAAACTCTGTTTCGAACCTAATCTGCTGCGAACCTCGTGTGTTCGCGTCTGAAAGGGCTTCTTGCAGACGACGAGCGACGAGATCGTGCGTGTCGCTCGTAACGGGTGGCTGTGCCGGGCCACCGGCAGGGGAAGTGACAGTGATTCGGGTTGTCGAGGGGAGGTAGCTCAGAGAGGCATTAGAATCCAGTCTTTCTCGTATGGACGCACGCTGAGTTGAAGGGGCATGGGATTCGGAAGCGGCGCGTCCCCTAGGAGGGAACTGCAGAACCGAGTCTGACGCAGACTCCGTGGTCGACGTAATATCAGCTGATGGGAGTGGTGACGCCATAGGTTCAGAACCCGTATTTGGAGAAGCATGCACAGGAACCACTCCGACGCCATCGGTTGGAAGCTTTCCAATGTCATCTTGAGGGATGAGTGTATGGATAGAAGTTGGAGACTTGGGCGGCACCTCCTCTTGCTGTGCAATCTCATCCAACGACTTGAGCGATGGAAGACCACCGACTGATTTGAGGAAATCTGAAAAATCAGCGCCCGACATGGAGAATCGTATAGGTGGTAATGCCGGAGCAATGAATGTTGCGATGGACGTGCGTTCGACTGGCGAAGATTCCTCGGAACCATCCTGTTGGGAAACGGAAGAGATGTCCGGGTCGATATGAAGTTTGAGAGCCTCTGGACGCGGTTTCGGGGGAGGGATAGGAGGTGAGTCGATTGGGGTGTTATCCTCTGACCGTCTCCCGCCGGAACTTTCAACCTCTGTGTCGGTGCCACTCTCTACGCCGTGCGGCACGTCGGCTGGGTGGGAGGGAGATGTGGGTGTCACCATTCCCATCCGATCACTATTCCAAGCCGGTGGAATTGCGATTTCAGACTTGGAGCTGTCCGATCGAAGGGGGCGTGTGGACGTTGGATGGCCGTTGGTGGAGTAGGCATTAGCATTTTGGGATCCGTTGATGCGGCGCAAGCTAGCCGATCGTTGTGGCGGACGCTCCAAGGTTGGCGCTGAGCGGGGGGCTGGAGGCACTGGAGGCAGGGGGTGGGATGCAAACTGGGAATCGATGGTTGCGGATGCAGAACGAGTTCGCGTCGAGTCCGGAGTTGCACGGCCATTTTCCGGTATGGCGGGGGAGGAGGATGACGAGTGGTAGATAGAAGAATCGGACGAATTGTCGCGTAACAAACTAGCATTTGAGCCTCGTCGAAAGAGAGAATCGTCAAAGTATGACTTTGAGGGTGATGGGGTGACGGGGGAATCGGAGCGAACTGGGAGTGTTTGGGAGCGAACGATCTCGGGAGGTGCAGAGTTGGGAAGGGTTTCGTTGAAGCGGAGGGTGAGGCCAGGATTGATTGAGCGGCGTTTGTCGGCTCTGGATGTTTGGGAGGGGACGCTGAGACCACTGATAGGTATCAAGTTGTCCTGATTGGGGACACTCTTTGCCAGGAGGACGTTGAGGGGCCGCACGCCATCGTCATAGCTCTTCCGCCGTTGGATCGAAGATGGATCAGCCTCTGGATTCAAGGGAGCGAGGTGAGAGGTGCTGGCGGTCAAGTGGGACGGAGCCGATGTATCTTGCTGACTATCTCCGCTTGAGGTGGTTGGGCGGTGAGAGTTGCCATTCAGAGAAATGAGTGATTTGGGATGGCCGTGATTAGTATCTGGAGGTGCGACAGTCATTACGAAAGACTGTGAATGTTGGGAGGGTGGCAATGACGTCGACTGCGGTTGGGGGTCTGGTTGTCTTTCAGTCGGGGTTGGGAGAGTGGATTGGTTGAGGCTGGGAGGAGTGGAATCCGGTTGAACGGGAGAAGCGGATCTACGCCTGCGATTAAGGGACGAAGCAGGGTCGCGAGGAGATACGTGAAGGCTCTGGGATGATGGGGCGTCACGGAGACCAGGGGCAGATCTTTTGGAACGAAGGGATGGAATTGGGTGGTGACGGTCGGGAATCTGGGAGGGTGGTGAGTGAAGAGGGACGGAGGAGACAAGGAGAGTACTGACGGGGTTCTCTGCGAGAAAGTCTCTGGGTTCGCGATCGCGGGTAGCCTTTTCCTTTTCTCTCTTGCGCTGAGCATGGCGTCGAATTTTTGCCATGCGTTCGTTATGGCAGCTCATGCAGTATATGCCATGGCTGGTCTTTGCGAACACGAGCTCGTCGATCCTGTTGTGACAGACCTTGCACTTGAAGCAGTGGGCGTGATACGAGTCGTCCCCGGTCATGATCGCCTCGTCGAGGATGGGCTGTTGGCAGATGTTGCAATTGTAGCTGCAATCAGCGCAGATGGGAGAACCATCTGAGAGGAGGAGGAGGTTCGTGTCTGCGGTGACTTGGTTGTTGCACTTTGCGCATTTGAAGCAATCTACGTGGAAGAAGGACTGCCTGTAAGGGGTCGTTAATGAGAATCTTGGGAAGGTGAATGTATGCTCACCCGAACGCGACGACGAGACCGCCACTTTCGTTTACGGCTGATTTCTTACAGCCCGGGCAGAGCCTGTTTTCGATGGGGACGTCGTCGGCCATCAACGTCGTTCAACTCAACTGCTAGATGATACTGCCATCCCCCAATTGGACATCTACACAGCCACAGATGGTCCGTGCACGCTACTCGTGAGTATATAAGCAGTGCCCACTTGTTCTCATGTTTCCCCATCTCTTGTGCTCGGGCATGTACTGTCGCCAGTGAGGTCTTTACCGAGGCACAGTCTTTTGCTGATTGCAAATTACACATCCGAACTCGTCTGTCAGCTTCGGCTTTCAGCAATTTTTGGAAAAAATTATTCATCCTTTGGCGATGATGTAGTCGTATTAGTTTATTAAATTATTTTGAATATAAACGCTTGTTCTTTCTTACCATCATCATGCCTCTACCGGATGGTACTCTGCTTTCCCTCCAAGTCAACTCGAATGCCGTCCAGTCAAAGCCAAAGCATGCAATGATCGTGCGCATGTCTGCAGAGACACTCGACGCACTCGCTGATGCATTCCCAAACTATCCCCCGCTGTCCTTTGACTTTGGTGATGTCCCAGTGAGCTTCACTCGTCATGTCTCCCCCGAATCCCTCCAACCCCCCCATGTACAGGGAATCTACATCGGCGAGTCCTTCTTTCCGATGCGCCCGCAGAGGGAGAGCTCCCCCCATGAGCTCTACCTGCGCGCTGCTTCCGCCGTCAAGCCCATGGCGCCACTCAAGTTCTACGCCAACGTCATTGGCAAGTTTATGGTCGAGCGTCAGCTCGGGGACAAGGTCACAGACAAGGTCCGCCAGCAAACGATGGTCGCAAAGCAGCAGCATATGGAAAGACAAGCAATCCTCCTCGATCAACTTCCCATACCCGTCCCCGGAAAGAACGGAAAGCGCAACATTCCCGGCTCCGGCATAGTCCTCAAGAAGAAGACTGCTCCCTCAGACCATCTCCATCTCGCTTCCCCATCCACACTCTCGTCTCGCAAAGTATCGCCACTCCCTCAGAATCCCATCATCAGCAAGGCCAGCTCCGACGTTCGACGCCGTCTCGTTCATTTCCTTGCCATGGCACCTCGCCACGAAAGTGATGTCGTCAGAATGGTCGGCGGCAGTATAACCGATTCCGCACGCAAGGATTTGCTTGCTCTCCTCCATGACGTTAGTCTTGTCACTCCCTTGCCCCTATTCCCACACTCATCACCATCCCAAAAAGGTTGCCGAGGAGCAACCCGCAAAGAAGGGCGACTCATCCCCGCGTCCATGGTCACTCAGGCCTCAAACTTGGACCGAGGTTCGACCCTTCGAATGGCCCAAACTCACAGAGACAGATCGTATAGCCATGGCCCGTCAAGCACGCATGGTCTTCAAGGCCCTCAAGATACCAGAGTCCGATCCAGCATGGGAGAACGTGCGTTATCGTTCGACCACATCCTCTGTCCCAGCTCCACCACCAATTGCAACCAGCAACAGCAACAGATCCTCCGCCAGCGCTCAGGCAGATCCCAAGCGACCCGTCATGACCACCAAAGATGCCAAGGTGAAAGTCAAGCAGGACCTCTCACGTACAAAAGGTGAGATACAGATGAAGGACGAGAGCACAAAGGCTACCGTCTCTCGCGTCAACGCCATCAAGCGTGCAGAGGTGGAACGACCGCCAAGTCCCTCAGAAGGTAGCACTTCTGCGAAAACGGTCGCCTCCCGACGGCTCCCTGGCTCTGGATACCAAAAGAAACCGTCCCAGCCTCCTGCGGGTACTACTGAGAAGTCAGCTACGCATGTGCCAGCGAAATCATCCCTTCCCGTTTCTTTACCTCCAAGACCTTCTCCTGCGGTTTCCCCAGCGGGTGCAGGCCATGCCCGAAAAACGATACCAACAATGCCACCGAAACCCCCGAAAAAGGAAGACGAATCCGATCGAGAGCGGGATAGGGAACGCGAACGTCAAAAGGAACGCGAGCGTGCAAAACGAGAGAGGGAGAGGGAGAGGGAGAAGGAGAAGGAGAAGCAACGGGAAGAATTGGAAAGAGAGCGGGCAGAAACAGAGAAGCGCGAGAAAGCATTGGCAAGGCAAAGGGAGCGTGATGCTATAGAACGGGAGAAGCGTCAGAGGGAAAAAGAGCGAGAGCGCGAGGAGATGGAGCAAGAGAAACGGCGGAGAGAGAAAGAAAGACTGGTAAAGGAGCGAGCTGCCGCGGCTGCTGTCTCCACACTCCAACGCAAGACCGCCACGGACGACTCGCACGACAATGCATCGTCAAAGGCATCTGCCCCAAAACGCCGAAAACTTGACGACGGTACTTCTTCGACGGCGCGGGATGTGGGGTTAGCTGGGTCCAAGAAGCAGGTGCACGAACCCCCAGCGGACCCTCGTCTCAAAATGAAGAAAGAACAACCTTCGCCTCAGTCGTCCACCTTGATCCAGGAACGACGGGGAACGTCGTCCGCGAGCGGGTCGACACACAAATCTGAACGACCCAGGGCAAGTGGGAGTGCCAAGCTCCGACGACGATCTCCCAAATACACCTCCTCCGAAGACGAAGGCGAGATCCCACAGCCTCGAAAACGCCCATCCCCGCCCCCCGTCTCGGATCGGTCCAACTCATCGGACCAACCTGCGCCGGAGAGGATACAACGCCATCACCGTACGCCACGCGCGGCGTATCCACCAGCGAACGACCATGCTGCCCTCCGCGCGCTGTATCAATCGCAGTACTCGGATTACCTGGGGACGTTTACGAAGATGGTAGCGCAGAAGCGCAAAATCGAGGCGATGTTGAAGGGGGGGAATTCGGACGCCGAGGTGGACGTGATGGATCAGGATGACTTGATGAAGCTCAGCATGGAACACAAGTCGCTCAAGAAGGGACTGGAGGATATCCAGGACATTTACACGAAGGGGACGACGGTTGCCGCTGCTACCGTACGCGGTGGGAGTGGATCCACGTCGGACTAGAGCGACAGTCGGTAGATTTCTTTCTTTAGAGACGTTTAGAGACTATTTTGCTCTGATGTTTGCGGACACTCTTTATCTCTTTCTTTCCGCCTATAATGTTTGCATTTATCCTGACAGCACTCCCTCGACACCACATAGTGCAGCTACCTTTGTTCTTGCATCACGATCACATCAATGTGCACACGAATACCAATGTATTGCGACCACGCACGATCGACAATAACTTGAATGAAAAATGGTGTATTCACAATAATTTATGAGTTGGACGAACCATTCTCTTGTTGCATTAGCTTCAGCCCCGAATGATAGTGATAGAGAAGCTGGTGTATCACTGTTGATCATTTCCACTGACCATTGCAATTAGACACTTCAAACCAAGGTTTGTCGCATTGAGGTAACGCGGATCAACAATAGGGAGGATGTGTGGTTTGAAGTGTTGCCTTCTCGATTCCTGGGCAAGTTAGCGCCTCCAGCAGATTCCAGGACCAAAACTTGCTCGTATCGTTTCCGGTGCAGGTCTATGGTGGAAAACTTACTACACGTTGAAAACACGTGTGAGAAATTCACTACTGGCACTCCATAGTACTATACGGCCATGTTCAAGCACAGTGTGCTCCTTCGACATACGACTCGTGGAATTCTCCATCCAACAGTCGACCGTTACAGCGCCATTCGTCTCTTCTTCATCCGCCATGTACCTTCTACTCAAACACGCTCAGTCGCTTTCGCACCGCGAAGCCATGCCAGCACTAACTTCCTTCCTCGCCGTCATACATTGACCGTTCGTTTCAACCACTCCGATACTAACCAAGAAACACCCTCTCCGACTCCCACCACCCCGTCAGACAAGCCTCCTGACCACATCCAACAAAAGCAATCAATTTCACATTCTCATTTACCCCCTTTGAATCTAGACAACTACCCTCGTCTATACCGTCGCTTAGCACTCTCCCTCTCCCATCTACACCGACCTACAAGAGATGATTTTCTCAAGGTTGCTAACGGCTTTTGGCAACGTCTCCGTATACGCTTCAAGTGGTTTACGATTAGGTCGTTCCGCAAATTTAATGCGGACGATATATCCGCATTCATTACCTGGTTCCTCATGAGCCAAACACTTTGGATATTGGTTGGAACGTGAGAGTCGTGGTCTCTACATTTTCTCTGACCTAATGTCATCCTCTCCAAGGACTACATTCTTTTCCGTCGTGTTTGCTGTCGCCAATAGCTTGAGACTACAAGGTCAGCTTCCTGCATATGGAGTCTCAAGTGCTGATGTCCTTCCGTCCAGAATCCGTTGCCAAGGCCATCAGCAATTATCTGACCAGTGAAACAGGCGTTACGGTCATTTTTGAATCAGCTATCGTACCCAAGTGGAAAGACTCTCGCCTCTCATTCAAGAACGTGTACATATCTCGCAGACCACACACCACTGATTCTGCCAGAAAGAAAAAACGCTCTCTTGGACATCGGGCGGCTGTTGCATACGACGTGGCCAACCATCCGGCATATAACTATTCCGCGGAAGAAGACGAGGAACTCACGCAAAGTCACGCAGATGACGACATTAATTATTCCATGTTTGATTTAACCATCGACTCTATCGACGTCACTCTTTCTTTGAAGCGCTGGTTAGATGGAAAGGGTCTCATCGAAGATGCTGTCGTCAAGGGTGTGCGCGGTGTACTGGGTGAGTCGCGGCTGCACACGATTGTTTGCTGGCGCTCAATGGTCTGTATCTTTTAGATCGACGTTCTGTTTTCTGGGATCCTGACAATCCCTTGGATCCTGCCTCCTTCCGAAGCGTCGCTCGTCCTGGTGACTTTGAATTGGATTCTCTCCAACTAGAAGACGTCCTTATCACGGTGTACCAGCCAGGCAACTTCCGCCCTTACACTGCTTCTATCTTTCGAGCCGATATACGGACTCTGCGAAAGCAATGGTTATTTTATGATTTCTTGTGTGCGGAGAATGTCGTAGGACAGTTTGACAACTGCTTATTCAGTCTGCATAAACCTCAGAGTATCGGGAGAACCACTGAACAGGACGTCCAGGACGGAAAGTGGTCGCGAATGGTAAGCATGAGGAGTAATAGCATTAACAACTGACGCTGATGATATTTCCTAGACCAGGATTCGTATTGATGGAGTGAATATTGATCACATGCAAAACTCGACCACTGATCCTACTGGGCCACTTTCTTGGATTACATCAGGAAAGGTCGACGCGGTCCTCGATATCAAATTCCCTCGCGATCTTGAGGATGAGTACCCGTTCAACGCTCTCCTCGGAGAACTGGCGGACGCTATATCAACGGCAGCATCGGCGTCACTCAATATAGATCGTATCCCTGGTCAAAGAGAGCTTGCAAAGCCACCACTAGTTGCTCCCTCTAGTGATATGATAGAAGACGAACCCGACAAGCCACGAGTGGTTATCGATATAGATTTGCGCTTCAGAGACTTGAAAGCTGCCATTCCTCTCTTTACTCAAAACCTATCACACGTCAATAATGCTCTAATAAGGCCCATTGTGGCATTCATGAAGTGAGCGAGTGATACCAACATTCGCGCAAGATTCAAATCTGACCACGTCACAGCGCACATCACACCCTTGTACCCATCCATTGCAGAGTAGTCAAAGATGTAAATGATTTTGATGGGGCATGGACTGTGAGTGGTCGGTCGTCGGGATCAACCTGTCATGTTACTGATGCATATTCCTTTCATAGATGTGGGAAAGTAGGTCTTATTCGATTTTTGTGCTATAATCCACCCACTCACCACGTCATTTTCTTAGCTGGATTGATGGACGAAATATCACAAAAGGTCTGTGATTGTGTTCAGATGAAACTGATCAGCAAAGAATTGAACCACTTTGTAACAGATCTACGATGCTCTTGCATACCACGTTTCACAGGTCAATATGAATCGACGAGTCAAGGTGGTCGGGGTATGGAGCCTGCAAATGACTGCCAGTGCAATACTGTCCGCGCTGAGAAATATTGTTGATCCCATGGCCTCCCGGCTCAGAGAGGTCTACTACGTGGACGGGATCCCGTACGATGCTCTCCTTCTTTCTGGTCCATAGTGCATTAATTTTACTGTTGCATTTTGCAACCTGGCCAATAGGCGGAAACGATAAAAGCTTCGTTTTTATAGAATGTATCGTCATGGTCGGACTGGGGGACTTGTTGTGAGCATGTACATACACGTGCCTCTCCACAACTCCAATTCAGCATGCCGGTTTCAACTGACGGGGATGGCTGAGCCCCAATCTAGTGATGAATTTCCGCTTTTCGGCTACAGGACGGCATCGGAACGCTTCTTTACCTCGCGGGACCCCTTCAAATCTTGTGATTTCGGATGCTGACACTTTCCGAGGTTGATAACACGAGTGTGGCTCAGTGGTTTGATGAAAAGTTAGGAGTAATTCTGGCCGCCCTCGACGTCCAAACGTTCAGGTATTCCCACTCTGCTGACTAGGTATGCAACGAGTGCTGTGTGGAGCCCCAATGGGTTACCTCCTGTCGAGGGCTGATGACTGTTGAATTACATAATCTTGCTTCCGGTCTGTCTCCGGTCATTGCATCCGGTCTATCGGCGGTATGACGGAGATAATTCTGCGGGACGGTGCGGTCCAGCTACTGGGTCGCCGGCGTTCCGACACCTTGCGCTACGTGTTTCCCTGACCATATTGCCCCCCAGTGGTCCAGTGGACAAGCTTTCGCCGATGAAATATGTGAATATGTATCACAACGCCCTTCCTTGGGTTGCTCGCTCCTTGGGCCCGAATGGGGTAAGACGCCGGAGCCGGGAAGCTGCTCCGGATCCTCACCAGGCATGTCCCACCGACCTGTCAATAGCCCCGTTAAATTACACAGTGGGGTTGATATGGAGCAAGTGCAGACAAAACCCCACGTTCTCCACATACCTGAGCTGCCTGGGATTTCCCTGAGCGCGTTTGAGAGATGGTAGACGTCACTAATGGAGCATTGAACCGAAACGGTGACCTAAATCAGATGACCCTGGGTTTCGTCCGGACCGTCAGGTTTCGGATTCTATCATGCCATCTGGCTCCGAGCGACCGAGCGTCACTATAAATGCCTCCACGAGATACTATTCTCACCGTGCTACCGCCAGCTCGTCCTCTCTAAGTCCTCTCCTGAGCTCAAACGACTGGGAAGTCGCTGGTTCTCCCCAAACGAGCATGACGGGTCCCAACTTGAAACACAGTGAAGATAGGCTGGGCTCACGCGACGAATTGTCCGGGCTCAACCTCGCCGGATCAGAAGGTCGTGTAGGGTTTATGGGACTGTTTGAGAACTTGCATGTGTAAGGCCTTGTCAACTCACTCAGACGAGTCTGAGCTCTTGACCTGCGTATTACCGTTTCCGGCAGATTAGGCATAACCTGCTTTGCAACGTTGGGTGGTTTTGTCAGTATTTTTTCTTCTCTTTCTTATGTGCCGAGGAGGTTAACGATCGTTCATTTGGTGTATCAGCTCTTTGGTTATGACCAGGTACGATCCATCAGCAACGCGTCCGCTTAGGCGTAGAACTGATCGCGTGCCTCGCTTGAACTCACAGGGCGTCGTCAGTAATGTGCTCGCCATCGAGTCGTTTGGTGCTGCGTTTCCAGACATATACATGAATTCAAGCCTCAAGGTGAGCGGAGTGCTGCGCGTCCATTCTGTTGGCCGCATATGGTGATTCTTGTGTCAAGGGATGGTTCGTCTCGACGTTGTTGCTGGGTTCGTTGTTTTCAGAAGCGCGTGTGCATAGGAATCTGACTGCCTCGGTCAGCTGCCTGGTTCGGTTCCCTCGCCAATGGCCCTATTTGCGACAAGGTTTGATTCCGTATTGCATTCCTGTGCGAACGAAAGATTGAGATCGTTTGTAGATTGGGCGGAAACGAAACATTATGTTCAATGTGATATTCTTCCTTCTGGGGAGTGCGCTTCAGACGGGTGCAACCTCTCAAAGTAACGTTGATTCATCCTAATCTCCTTCGTCCCCGTTCACTTTTTTTTTTTTTTTTTTTTTTTTTTTTTTTTTTTTTTTCATTTTTTTCAGACTACCTCTTTGGTGGTCGTGCGGTTGCAGGCCTGGCAGTGGGTGCACTGACGCACGTCATTCCCATGTACCTGGCTGAGATCTCTAGCGCAAATATTCGAGGATCGCTGGTTGCTTTGCAGCAACTCTCTATTACGTTCGGCGTAAGTCGGAGAACTATCTCCTCGCGCCCCTTGGGAGATCTGAACCCTTAATTTACAGATCCTCGTGAGCTGTACGTTTTTTCAGATGGAAGCATGAAGCGGCAGGTTGAGAGTGTGACGTGCGATCCTTTCAGATTGGCTTGCGTATGGGACGTCACATATCGGCGGAACCCGATGTGCACCAGGAGTTGCATATACGGGTCCGCTTTTGAACGGAAGCCCTACATTCGATCCATACGCAGACGTTCCGGCAGGCGGCTGCACCGGTCAAACGCAGGCGTCGTGGAGGATTCCTATTGGTTTTCAGATGTTCCCCGCCCTGGTTGGTATTGTGTTTGTCCGGAGGTTGTTATTGTTGTTGATCCCATTCTCAAAAGTGCCTTGGTATCGGCATGGCATTCATGCCCTATTCGCCACGTTGGCTGATGGAACAAGGGCGCGAAGATGAAGCACTCTCGACGTTATCCATGTTGCGACGCAAACCATCGGATCATATCCTGGTCCGCTACGAGTTCCTAGAGATCAAAGCCGAGATTCGTTACTCTCGAGAGGCGAGCGAACTTGCTCACCCGAACGCAGGCCCGTTTAGGCGGTTCATCAACAATTACATTGCATTGGTGGCAACGTGGCCAAAGTTCAAGCGGTTGGCGGTAGGATGCTTAACGATGTTTTATCAACAGTTTATCGTGCGTTTTTGCTTCCAAACCAGGTGTCCCGCTGTGCTGATCAATGCGGTCAATCTAGGGTTGCAATGTGTGTAGATTAGTTCGTCCTCGCAACGTGCCCTGTCTGATGGAACTCTAGGCTATCATCTATTATGCTCCGACGAGTATGTCATGCCATGCCATTGTTCATTTTTCCAACCTCAAGCTCACTTCAACTTCGCAGTTTTTGGTCAGCTGGGCTTGAACCCAAATACAACCTCTTTGCTGGCTACCGGAGTGTACGGGATAGTAAACGTGAGTCGTCTCTCTAGCTTGGTTTACACTTCGTTGTACCAGCCGTGTCCCTAGATGTTGTCCACTCTCCCAGCTGTTATCCTCTTGGACAGCGTCGGTCGACGTCCTTTACTTATGTGCGGCGCTGTCGGATGTTGCGTTTCGCTCATCATTGTCGGATCGTTGATCGCTGCATTTGGTGATGACTGGCCATCGCATGTTACTGCAGGGCATGCAGCCATAGGTACGTCGCTTCTCGATGATATATTGAAACTCAATACAAATGCTTGCGCAACCCAGCGTTCGTATTCATATACGATGTAAATTTCTCGTATTCGTGGGCTCCGATTGGTTGGGGTACGTAATGGGTTTCACCAAGATACCCTGCAATGGTCGGGGCTGATCATACTTTTTATTCTCCTCGGCGGGGAAACAGTCATTCCAAGTGAAATATTCCCCCTGCATCTGAGGTCGACCGGTATCTCGATCACTACCTCTACCACGTGGATGTCCAACTTGTATGTTCTCTCGACGCGCGACTCGCAATTTACTGTCTGACTGTCGTTCTGAATAGTGTCATCGGCTTGGTCTCCCCCACGATGCTGACCCAGATCCCTAATGGAGGAACTTACTTTTTCTTTGCAGGATTCGCCGTCTTGGCTTTCCTGACGACGTGTAAGTTGGACCCGCGTCGTAAACGTTTGGGAATGTTCGAGCGACTCACAAATAATTCTCCCTACCTGCAGTGCTATTTTACCCAGAAACAAAAGGAAGGGTAAGTGCCGATAGGCGTTTTCGGGTTGCTGACGTTGCTGATGTGAACCGGGTGCTCAGACGTTGGAAGAGATGGACGCAGCGTTTGGCGACAACGCGTCGGAGAAGGAACGTGAACATATGGAAAAGATCTGTCGCGAGCTCGGATTGCCCGCCAAGGCGTTGTTGTCGGCGTAGAGCTTGGAAGAGCGGAATAGTATGATAACAACAAAGGTGGTTGGATGTCGGAGCACCCGCTGATACCTTGCATATGCATGTTATCTGCGGAACAAAACACGGGATATTTTTGTCTAGTGACAACGGACTGTCCGCGTTCCGTCTTCTCTGGGTAAGGTTCAGTAGAAGGACTCACACGGACTACCGAGTACTGCCGTTGGGTCTCGCTAGGACGGTGCCGGACATTCTGCCAAAATGTTCGTTATAACACTAATCGCAACACATAGCTGGTGCATAAACTGTCACAATTAATATGATATTGTGTGCGCGCTGATGTGCCATTCCCGCTGTTACAACCCACTGGCAGCCAACCCGACCAGATGTGCGAGTCTTTCTGATGTTAGATTCTCGTGTTCATGGTTTGGCCACGCATGGTACGTTTTTGGGCCACCTGAGAAAAAGAAAACAAAAGGAATAAGTCAAAATGGATGTTAGACAGAGCCAAAGTTAGGACGCACGCAAATATGCCCTCAGTCCATTCTACGTTGATACCGTCCGGGCCAGGGTCCCAGGAAGGTGGCGTTTTGAACCGGAAGACAGCGAGCATAGAAACGATCGAGATCCAAAGCGACTGGTCCGCAACGTGTCTCCCGACGCTAACAGCCACAGGATTAGCTTCTCATGACGAGAAAGCGAGGAAACAAAAACGTGCGATGCACATACCAAACACGTCCACCGAACCCGAATGCAAACGAAAGCTGGTCGACTGATCGATCTTTCTCGCCTAGAAAACGCTCAGGTTTGAACTTTTTTGGTTCGGGAAACATATCGGGATCTTGGGAAATTGCCCTTGGAGACAGGTCAGTTCATGGGGAGATCGAACTGTTCATCGCATACGTACCACAGATTCGCTATCACCGCCGCTCCTAAATACGAGTAAAGCCGTTAGTAATACCCTCGATGCAAACAGAAATGGTCGACCTTTGGGGATGTGATATCCTTCGTAGATATCATCGTCCACAGTTGCGTGCGGGAGACCTTGAAACGGTTACAGTTCTGCATCCAGTAGGCACCATTCATTGTACTCACTCAAGGGTAAAACTGGGTGCCATCTCAGTGTTTCCTTGAGTACGTACAGCATCGACAGAGGGAAGCGAGGATCGGTCATCCCAATGGTGGAGCCTTGGCAGTCCATTTTGTCCAATGACCGAGTCAATCTCCGCTTGAGCCTGTGCCTGCACATTAGGGTATAGAATCATCGCCAAAATAAAGACCATGAGAGTGGAATAAGTCTGGGGGCAGTGTGGTCTCAGCGAAAGGTCCCTGACACTATGGAAGTATAGCTTCCAACCATTTCAGACGCAGCTAATTTCCCGTGGATTGAGGCACAGCTGTAATGTGTGGACTTACCAGCATAGACACTTGCGGACGCTTCCCTCACTCCCTTTTCAATCCAAACCGCCTCATCTTCCGTCCACGCCTTGTCTTATATGCTCAACAGGGCATCTGATACCATAGATCGACCTGCTGTGCCTTCCGCCTGCGATGCACCCCCGAGATCGCCCATTAGCTTAATGATCAAATCGAATGCAGACGATCGGTGCTAATCATGCCCTTCTTTACATATTCAAATGGCACTTCCAGCCATCCCGGGGCAAACTCCCGCGAGATAAGAGCATTACGTTGGAACCCTGCACCAGGGTTCCAAGTGGGAAGATATTTGACTGACTCTGCGGAGATGATCAGCCAATAAGGCTATCAAACGTCCGAAATGCACTCACGGATGAAAACTTAGAACCGCAGGATGCTTGCATCGAGGTGTGCCGCTGCACTGCCAGTGGCATGAAACTCTTGTTCTCAATATACGAGATCGGGTTTGGCATCCCTGACAAAATGATGTCGCACCCCACGGTCCAGGAAGTGATTCCGGTGGCCAACATTTATGCAATGTTAGTAATGGCATATCCGAGATGAATTCGGTGCTGACCGCCGTGTAGGCTCATGCAACCTCGAGTAGACAGTGCGTGGGGACAACCTATACAATAACATCATGTGTGTCATGCACCAATACATCTTCGCGGAGCCTGGTAAAGGTTTGAAGCCGGCAAGGCAGCCCTTCCCAGCTTGTAATGAGAAAAACACGAATTGAACTCACAGATCAGAGAGTGCTACGACTCTCTGGGTTACTGGGTGTGGAGTCATGATGCAGTAGAATATATGGGGAAAAGGGTCCAGAGATGGAGGAGGAGAGACGGATGGAATTGCAGTCAGACTTGTGATGTGGACAATGACGTTGCCTAAATTTTGTAAACTTGAACACTATGTCACCCTTCACCGCTGTACGGACCTGCCGGTACTGGGCTGATATAGTGATCGACTACGAAAAAAGAAAAAAGAAAAAATCCTACTGTTCATCAGTCCTTCGCCATCACAGCGGAACTTCCTTCCAACCAGCCTTCAACCTTCTCACGAGCGATTTGGCGTGAACGCATTTCAGCCTCCTCTCGCTGATTCTGAAGTATTTCCGTTACAGTTGTTCCCGGTGGGTAGCCTCTGATAAGCATGGAAAGTCCCAAGGCAACATCCATCGCCTGACATAGTTCTGAATCCTTCGAGTGGTGACGGATTCCACGGCGACCTTTACGCCTCACGGTCCTTTTGTGTTCATCACGGTAATCAGAGCCATTTGGGTCATCCATCTCCGTGCAGTTGTCCCCATTGTCTTCATCGTCTTCGTAGGTAGATAACCGCACTATGGGTGGAAGGTGGGTAAAATCCTCGTGGCGAGCGTTTAGCAAATTTGAAGCGTCTGGAGTACCCCAATGTTTGATAACGGCAATGCCATACATGAAATCGAGGATCAAGCTGGGTGGTGCATCCCCCTGACCAAACCAGTCGACTTGGACATCTGTCTGTGGAATCGCATGTGACGGAAGGACATCCCCCAGTTGAATGTGTTGAAGAGTTACACGCGAAGCCGGTATTTCACCAGGCAGAGCAGGCCCCGCTATGGGGATGATGGGGATGTCATCAGGTCTGAGGGCGAAATTTGGAGTCTAGACTACGACACACATCAGATCCAAAGACATGATAAGACAAGTAGTAACTTACCTTCAAAAATCCACACATTCCCAAGCAAAATAGACCATGAATATCCCTCTTCACAAACATCCCGTTCTCGGTCATATCGATATCGATCTCATTTGCAGGGTGCCAATCGTATAAGCTCCTGCGTTGCGTAATGACGAAGTCGATGTACTAGAACGACATTATAAGGTATAAATACGTGACAAAATCGGGAACATTACCGCATTGCCCTTGGCGTACGGAATTATGTGAGCAGCATCGCAGATCGCTGAGCTTAACGAGATCACACATCGATTGCCATCACGCTCGGCGACATTGGCGCGAAAATCGCCATGGCGGGAAGTAGTAGAAGCTTCCGGAGTGAGCTGGTCATTTAGTGTTTGGTAATCAATGAGACTGTAGGATCCTGTTTCAATTACACCTTGTCAGTAGGCGGCCAGAAATATGATGAGGGCACTACTAGTATCAGGGACGAAATAATAACTTGCGTCATCGTTGGGCGGGATAATGTCATAGTCGACGACGGGACCAGGTGGAACATCGCAGAGATTGCCTTTGACACCAAGAATGGCGAAGGAAACGAAGCGGAGCCACTTGAGAGGCCGCAGAGAGAGCCTTTGAATGTCTACCAAAGGGATTGCCAGTGCATGGATCCATTCATCGTTTTCTTGCAAGAAATAGAGGTTGACCATCGTTGCGTGAAAACAAAAGGGGTAATGTGGCGGTGACGTCACTCCGACTGCGGGCGAAATGCTCGCGATCGACACCTTCGATCAAGAAATTCTATCTCTCAATGGAACACATTTTGTCGCGCGCTGATCCGACCTTATGTGCCGTCTCGCTCTTCAAACCGATGCATCTGACGAAAAAGACAGCCAACATGAGCAGAAAGATCCCAGGTAATTCGATCGAGTACCATGCGACTCTGTCCCAACACTGGGCCTCACCTTTGGTGGCAGGAAATACCTCCCGAAGTTCTGAGACTTCGTCTAGTCCAGGGAGGTTCTCCCAATTGTTTCTCGGTCCCTGCGTTGTTGAACGTTGAACCTTCCCACCCGTCCTTCAGTTTGAAGGCGAATCTCTTGCCATTTTCCGCCTCGCGCCATCAGACTTATTGTCGCTTCCATCCGCTCGTCCATGCGACCGTCTTGGGAAAGGCGACGAACGTCCCGGGCAGTATTTCACCGGTGGGTAAGCGATATTTTTGTCGTGCCAATAAGTGACGAATGATCTGATTGACGTTCCCACCCCGCCCCCAGTGAACCCACAGGCGGTCAACTAGATCAACCTCAACGTGTTCTCCCGCAACGAGCGATTCATCCTCTTCCTGAAGTACACCCCCTCTGGGAAACAAGGTGCCTTTGTTGCGATCGGCGCCTTCCTTGTGAAGAGCATTGCCTGAACAGCCAAAGTGAGTCACACTTGTCATGTTTTGTCCTCCAGTTGATCTCCCTCGTTTGCTTATCGCTTGTATGCGCGCTGTGTAGGAAAACGCACCGTGAGCCATGCAGATGAACTCGGCTGCTTTGCATACGCGGGAGCACCATCTTCCCGCCCGACTTCATCAAGTTTGACGAGGACTTGTTGCAGAACTCTGTACCGACGGAATACGGCACGGGCGGAAACCATTCCGTCAAGACTCTTGTTAAAGTCGGGAACTCGCTTGGGCGTTGGACCAGCGCGTGATGGTGAGCGTTAGTCTCCCGTAGGCAGACCCTAAAGTAGAAGACAGTCGTTCCTACTCTTCTAGATCCGTTGCAACCAAGCAGGTCTTTGGAAATCAGCGACGTCCACGAAAGAGGAACTGAGTGAAGGTCCAATATCCAGTCGGAATAGAGTTGCCGTGCTAGTATCTCCGCTGTAGAGTGGCATCCAAATGCTATTCCGGATCGTGTGACAATTAGGCTGGCCCTCGCCGTTGTGCCTCGCAAAAAGAAAAAAAAAGGAATAGAGTCGCTACAGTTCGTCAACAAGTTCGAGTTTTATGCCATCCTCAGGTAACGCAACAAGCTCCCTCTTATTCAAGCTACCAGCGTACATTGTCAAACAGACTATACCCCAGCGGACGTTTCTACCTCAGTCAAGTCCGCAACGGGAGCCTATGTCCATGACGAGTCGCAGAGTTTCGGCGAGAAATCAATGGTGATATAAACATTAAGTGCGTCCAGTCATTGCGGCCCAGAAGAAGTTCAACGCGTCAAATAATATGTGTGAAGAACACAAACAGGCTTAACGTCATCAGGCCAATCGGTTAATCAACGGAGTCGAGGAACGTGGCGAGGAGACTTAATGAACTACGAGTTCATGCAAGTGCTTATCTCGAGACCCAACCTTCCATCTTGTGTCGTGCTGATGTTCAAACTCACCTGAGATTCAGGTGAGAGGGTCCATTCAACTTTGCATCTTGGCAGCCCAGTTTCCATTTATCAAGATCATCGCCTCCATCGCAATAGTTTTATTTGACTATTGATTCGTCGAAGCAGGGGTTTGGTACAGAACCGGGTCGTAATTCGTCAAAGGACACCCCCTGACTACATACGGCACCACGGCCGTACATGCTCCCCAAATGTTACTCTCAAAGTACATCTGCTTGTAACATAGAGCTGATGGCGCAAGAACTGCCACTATATTAATAGTACGAGTTGTCCACGCGGATGAGCCCGGTCCAGGCTAATCCCTGTTGTTATAAACTCTCCGCTGTCTCCATTAGTACCGCCGGGTCCCAACCTCTTCACTAACCTTCACTCATAGGCGTCAACTTCCTCGTCCGCTTCGCAAGATGGCTTCCCTTGACGCGCAAGGCATAATATCCGCAATAACAATCGCGTTATATGCCCCCATCCTCTTCTTCGCCCTCCGGACATACTTTAAATATCGTGCGAGGGAGAGGGCATGGATATTTCTGTTCATCTTCTCGCTAAGTTCCAATATATCCATAAATCATTCCGTGATTTTATTTACTTACGACTCCCAGTTCGGATCGTCGGTGGTGCATTATTGGTTGCTGCAGAGTCAGTTGTGCCAGCCGTGACTGGACTATATATCGGAGGCTACGCCCTCGAGGCACCAGGTTCATCTCCCCTGCTCCTTAGTGGCATCGGGCTAATAGAAATCGTGTGAGTATGAACATCTCACCCAAGTTAGTAGACTGACATATGTTACTAGAACCGAAGGAGAATATCAACCGTCTTCTTTCGTATTCATAAGTTTGCACATTGTTGGAATCGTGGCCCTGGTTCTCACGATTGTTGGTGTATCGGGCTCCAGCTTCAGCTCAAGTGGAACCACTACAGAACGTTGTGTTAGCGCGTTGCTCGTTGTTGGATTATACATTGGTTTAGTCGCGGTTACTGTCCACCAGTGGGTCAACCGCCACCGGCTCATGAAATACCGTAAGCAGGTGAGCAATCACCTTTCGTGATCAGTTCACTTTACTTACTAACTAACTCATTCGAACATAGTCACTTGGGGCGGTTGCAAAATCCATACCCCTGCTTGGAGTGCTCGCCTTGAATACCGTGTTATCTGCATTCTCACTCCGCAGTTTTGTCACTGGCGATTCATCGTCTACCCCCGAATATCCCTGGGCTTACAGATTCAGCGTGTTCTCTACAGAATATCAAGTAGTGCTCATTTACGTATGGGCTGGCTCTGCGTCACGCATCAAGGACCAAGACTCTGAACTGCAACGGTCTGAGGACTACCCCCTATACCCATTATTGGCTGACTCCCCGGGCCTTCCAATACTCAGGAAATGGTTTTGTTGTTAGAGACGTGTGTTGCGGATAAGGCACTAGTACCTAGATCGGATAATTTCTCGCCCTAGGCTCTGAACCTATTGAACTACTCTGAGTCTGTAACTGTATTTACAGAGTGGAAGCTAACCTTTCCAATAAGATGTTTCATGCCATCCTGTCGTAATCGTATACAATAACTTCGCGGCTGAGTAGATGTTAGATGGAGAGTACTGTAGTATTAGTTTCAGAGGCATGTATTCTCATCAACTTGGGCACTGTTTGCCTAGAAATGTCGAAGCAGTACGTAAAGGGCAAAAAACACAGCCTAGACGTGAAACGGGAAAAAAAAGGATGTGCATGTCCGATCGGATCAGAATATGTGATGAATGTGTCCAGTGACGATGGAAAATACATAGATTCGATCTAGTACCCCCGGGTTGGAAGTAAGCAAGGTTCAGTCGACCCGATCAATTCAGTCGAAACATTGACTATAATCCTTGGTGACCGGACTATCTTTGATGACCGGCAGCCCCTGATGAGTTTCATATATGTAATCCGTGGTGGTGATACGCAGTCTACAGAAGTATTGGGATTTAACTCAAAAGGGAATCGGCAACGTCAATAAGGTCTGTCCTCACAAAAGACACACCCGTATTTGGTCTTACAGGACCGTGTGCAATCACAGCGGTTCCGTGACATGATCAGGTTTGCGGGGTTTTCATTCGAATGTGCTCGAGAATCCTGATAATGCACACACGCGTACATGCAGTTGGAGGGAGGGAGAACTCGGCAAGACATTAGGAGGCTGCGGAAATTGAATCATGAAGACCGCGGGATAGCCACGAGCGACCAGATTCTCCCTGGATGGCCTTATTGGACAGAATGGTACCTCGCAGTCTGAACAGAGACTGTTCCTATGACCAAAAAAAGTTGATGTGAAGGAGAGCCTGCCATTCACCTTATGTACGTATTTGGTTGTATGAGAAAGGAGGTAATGAGGCTAGGATATCATCGAGAATGTTCCAGTTCGTTGGTCAATGAACGTGATTGACGAGTAAAGTGAAGGGACTTGGAATGGGATCGAGGTCATGGGGGTCAGATTTTACATTTACTTCAAGACGCCTTGCCCGCCCGTCGGACGATTTGGCACGGGGTGAACATCATTGGTCTGGCAGTCAGTAATGACCGAAATCAGAGACGTGGAAGTCATACCGTCGAATGAATTGCGTCAATAAAAAGTGTCCAAACGTCCGGCGGAGGCGCTCGGTAGGGCAATGTTGCCATTAGTGTCAGCCTCAGAAAATATACGGCCGCGTCAGCCGCCAGAGACATAAAACCCAACGAGACGAGAAAACGTTGCTTCAGCATCTCTACTTGCATTCTGCACCGACGACTCGAGTCTCTCGATATTCGAATTAATACTCTCTGCCTCTGTCATCGCCATGCGTGCCCTTGTCCTTGCTGCGATCACGATCATGGTCACTGCCCACGCCTTACCTCGCCCAGACCTCACAGCTAGCCAAGGCGCAGACGATCTCAGCAACGAAAGCCACATATTCCACCACTTTGATCGTAATCAAAGGACAGCCAACGGAGACCGTGAGCGTATGCACGAGCACAACACAGATGGACCGGGGTTGTACGCCGTCAGAAGGTCGCAGGGGGGGTCACAGCAAGCCGGACGATGGCCGATGACAAGGGAGAGGGTGGTAGACAGGCGGTTCATGCAAGACCCAGATTACAGCGAGGGAGAAGGTTCGGAAGGTGGCTCGAACTCTGAAAGCCCTGCATCCAATACGGTGCCCACGCAGCAACCACCAGCCAAAGCGGAGAATCAAGGAGAGGTGGCGAACGAGTCCGTGGACGGAATCAATAATGCAGGGTTGGATGGAGGAAGGTAAAGGGGCCCGGTCATTTGGACTCGAGTGGGGTTGAGACGTAACCAGGCTTTTAGTCTCCTGAATTTTTCATATCATTCGTAGTAAGGCAGTGAACAAGCCAAATAGGGAACACAGCCACTCAATGCGCTTATTCAGCCAGTCCCATACGCGGCATAAAAGTCGTATTACATTCGCTGACGAGCCTCTCTCTAACTCGCTTATCGCTTCGCAAGAATGAGCTCAAGTCAGAATCCATACTCTCCACCAGCTTACCAGGCTACCGGCTCATCGAGAAAGCCCTTGATTGACCCAGAAGTTGACGCCATCGAGCCACTGCTTGGCACCAGGTCGCCTGGGGGTGCCTTCTATGATCAGCCTGAACAGGGTGATGTCCCAGATGACTTCAAGGTATAGGAGTACTCAGGAATGTCGCTTCGAATGCTCATTCCCATGTGATTACAGTACGGTGTTACCGTTTCTGAGAGTTCTACTGAAGTTCGGGCCGCCTTTGTCCGCAAGGTATACACCATCCTGTGTGAGTACACTTCTCCTTGATCCGTACAACGTTACTCCGCTTACACCTTCCGTAGTCTGCCAAATTGTGAGTTACTCCTTAGCCAGTCTTCAAAACAGAATGTAACCTTTGAACAGCTTGCTACGTGCTTGGTCGCTGGCGGGCTTTCCCAGTCCCCTGGAGTGATTGTGTGGGTTCAGCAGAAGTGCGTTCAGAAAGTTCATGTGGTCCTCTTGTTGACTGCTTCCTGTTTAGCACATGGTCTCTTTACCTTCCTCTTTTCGGTACTCTGGTCAACCTTGCTCTTCTCTTCTGGAAGCGTCATAGCCACCCTCTCAACTTGGTGTTGTTGTCCACGTTCACCTTACTGGAAGCATTCACTTTAGGGGTACTCACCGCTTTCTTTGACAACATCATCATCCTGCAAGCTCTGTGCGTTCGGTTCCATTACTGCTTGCATAGTTTATTAATTGCTTGCAGTCTCATTACCTTAGGAATCTTCCTCGGTTTGACGCTTTTTACACTCCAATCAAAGGTATATATTTGATCTTGGATTCGTATGTCCGTTCAACAACTATCTGTAGTATGATTTCTCTGGTCTCGGGCCCTGGTTATTCGGTGGCCTCGTCGCTTTGAGTACGCTATCGGTTATGCGAGACATGCAATCAGACCTAACGTTGTTTCCGCAGTGATGATTGGGCTAGTCAACTTGTTCATTCCCTTCGGGAAGACGATGGACATAATTTACGCTGCCGGGGGCTGCTTACTCTTCAGCGGGTATATTGTTTATGACACGTTCATCATCACAAAGCGATTATCCCCCGATGAATTTATTCTGGGTTCTATCAGCCTTTACCTCGAGTATGTCTCCTTTCATTCACCGCTTGGCTGTTAGTTGATCACTCCTGTTGTTGTAGTTTTATCAACCTTTGTAAGTCAACTGGAACGTTTCCACTGTCAATCACTCATAGATATCTAGTCATCAACATCATTCGTCTCCTGAATGACCTTCAAGATCGCTAATCATGCATGTTCCATGTTCCAGTGGTTTGTCGGTTCAGTAGGAGATACTGGGTTGTAACATTCGACAGTACATTGCTAATATTTCAATTCTTCACTCTTTATTGTTTCGTGATTCATTGATCGAGATCATGTATATTATTTCCATTGCGATGGTCGCGACAATCGACTATAAATTCTTTGAGTAGACGTTGTGCAAAACGGAATTAGGTCAAAATTAGTCACGTTCCAGACCCCAAAAAATTAGCGCGAAAAATAGAGGCTGGACATTACGTCAGCGCGATTTAGCGGTTTCCCTGCGCTTTTTCTTCTTTCTTTTTCGAGTTCGTCTGCGCGACTCGGTGGGCGCATCACCCGCGTCGCTGACTACCCGTGAGTCGTCTCCCTCTCGTCAACTTCCTCCTTGCGCGCTCTTGTTCTGCTGAGAATGCACACGTCACCACCAGGCCCAGCTCTCTCTCATTGTTAGCTCCCTCACTCACTCCCTTGCCCACACGGAAGTAACAATGATACAACGGCGTGCCACCCTGCCCTGACGACGAAGACGAAGACGAAGATGGCTCGGCAACAATGACGTCACCTTACCCCCGCCACTACTAGCATCCCTATCTCCAACTCTCCATCCCTGCCCCATCCCCGTTCTCCCATCGACCTCTTGCCCTAGCGTGACGACGACATCGTCCTTACCCCCGCCACCATCCTCATCCCCATCCCCATCCCTGTCCACCCTGTCCTCTCGCTCCAGAGTGCGGAGGCGACCGCATAACATGTGCAATTGTGCGATTGTACGCGTTGTGTAGTCGCCTCTGCATGCTGCCCTCTTTGCCGTTGCCGTTCGCCTATCCACCTACTCACTGTCATCCTCTCCTTACCCCTCTCTGAGTCCCTTCTTCCCTCCCCCCTCGCCTTCGCTCTCTCATTGTCCACCCCTCATGCATCATGGTGCGCATGTCCACGCCCTCGTGTTATCTCCACCCTTGCTCACCCTCGAATTGCCCTGTCCCCGACTAAAACTTCTCCCCATCGTCGCCTCGCTGTATCGAGGACCTGCCGATGGGAACACAACGAGCGGCGGGCACTGCGACTCGGTCAGAGTCGTAATGAGCATGTATCTACCTACATTCGAATAAACATGCGTACTGTAGGTGATCCTTCAAGTTGGACCAAATCGCGTTGATGTATAATGTGTATCGCACGTAGACGGCCTCTATTTTTCGCGCTAATTCTTTGGGGCTTAGAACGCAATATATAATGGAAAGTTGGACTTGTCTCAGACTGAGAAAAGTGAATGATCGTTGATCGATGATCTTATGTCGGACAGTTGTGATAACAAACAAATATCTATAATTCAAGAAAATCAACGGGAGGGGCCCATGGGAAGTAACGAAAGCTTCGTTAGGCGGAGTGGTCTGCCGATATAAATAACTAATGCTAGAATATGTGGATTACAAATTTTATGATGCAAGTAGCTCAACGAGGTATGCAAGCTTCTCTGAGCTTACGTTCTCATGTCGTGGCTTGATTATGCATGGAATATCTTTAGGATGCCTGGACGGATAGGTCAAAACGAAGCCAGACGCTAGCCGGAATCGGGACACACGAGGAGAGACCTGAAGTCCATTCCACATTGACACCATCTGGGCCTGGATTCCACGAAGCTGGCGCTTCGAACCGGAAGACAGCCAGCATAGAAACAATCGAGATCCAGAGCGATGCGTCCGCAACGTACCTCCCGACGCTGGCAGTTGTAAGATCAACAACCCACGAATCGAAAGAGCACGTGAGACACCTACCAGATACGTCGACCGAATCCGAACGCAAACGAAAGTTGGTCGACCGATCGATTTTCCTTGCCTAAAAACCGTTCGGGTTTGAACTTTTCTGGTTCAGGGAACTTAACTGGATCTTGTGACATTGCCCTTGGGGGCGGGTCAGTTCGTTGGGAGATCGAGTTGTTCATCATATATGTACCATGAATTCGCTATCACCGTTGCTCCTAAACACGAATAATGCCGTTAGAAGTGCCCTCAGCGCAAACAGGGATGATTGACCTTTGGGGATATAATATCCTTCGTAAATGTCATCGTCTATAGTTGCGTGCGGAATACCTTTCGACAATCGTATGTAGTTCTGAACCAAACAAATAATGCTGTACCGCTCAGTCTACATACCTAGGGGCACAACCGGGTGCCACCGTAATGTTTCCTTGATCACGGCCTCGAGGTAGGGGAGCGAGAATCGATCGTCCCAGTAAGGGAGCCTTGGCAGTCCAACTCCAATGACAGAATCAATCTCAGCTTGCACCTGTGCTTGTACATCAGGGTATAGGATCATCACCAAAATGAAGACCATGAGAGTGGAATACGTCTGGAGCCAGTGTGATCTCAATGGAAGGCCCGCGGTACTATGGAAGTATAGCTTCCTACCGTTTCAGACGCAGCTCATGACACGTGGTTTCAGTACAGCTTATTCTAACAATTTCAAAGGGCACTTACCAATATAGGCACTTGCGCAAGCTTCCTTCACCGCCTGTTCGAGACAAGCTGCATCAGCTTCTGTGTGCGCCCCGTCCCGTACTCTTAGTAGGGCATCCGATACCATAGACAGATGCGCTGTGCCTTCCGCCTACAATGTAACCCGGATATTGTTCGTCAGTCTGATAATCGCACAAATCTATGTAAATGACCAGGTACCGACCATACTCTTTCTTACATATTCAAAGGGTGTTTCTACCCACCCTGCGATGGACCTCCGGAAAATAAGGGCCTTGCGTTTGAAATCGGCGCCAGGGAACCAAGCGGGAAGGTGCTTTACTGGTTTTGGAAAGGTGATCCATCAGTAAGGCTCTCGAACCACGACAGTCCAAAAGTATGCAGATCACGTACGAAAAGGCAAGGTGGCTATCATGGCAGTCAACTCTGGACGCATTTCCTTTTGTCCAACGTCTAACACGCGCTCAATATGGGCTACCATTGGGTCATCTTTGCCCGAGGCTTCGTAGTCATACACGATTGACATGATTGTTGAAATACTGAAGCTGTCAAGGACGGATCGTCAAAGCAACCAATGAACTTGTATGGAAATACTTTACATTTGTAGGTGGTCCGGATAACTGCGAGGATTAGATAGTAAATGCATGATCAAATGGTGTGCTTTTTGTAACTGGAGGGGGCGAAATGATGGTGCTGCATTGTGATGAAAAGCTTCGTGGAAAATTCTGCGGTGAAGCCGCCACCGGTCACCATACGGCAGAAGTATAGAAGAAAATTTTGCCCCGAGACTGCCCCCGACTCTATTGAGTGGTTAAATGACAGAAACCGGGAAGTGAGCCTCACAAATCCGCCATGCCATAGAGAACTGCCGGGCGACTAGAATAATTCTGGGACTTTCTGTCGAGAAGGTCTTGTGCGACCTTTTCGGAACTGATGACGATGATGTCCTGAGTCAAGAGTCGAGTATAAATGATGTCACCTGAGTGCATATGTCTGTTGGCAAGACTGTCTAGGCTGCGTATGATGGATGAACGAACCATATTCTTTAGCCCACTTTGCATAGCTCTTCCACGGATAGCTTGTATCGAATCCGCGAATGTTCCCGAATACTGGAGTTGGCGGGGGTCCAGGGGGAAGACGTCGACATTTGGCTGTCGTGACTCGGATGTGCATATGAACTCCTAGTAATGCAACACAGATAGCGAGCACAGATAAACCTAAGGAAAGCATGTCAAAATGAGGGAATCAAACCGCGAGAACTATACCATATTACTCTGTTGTGATATACCTTGCCGCATGATATTCCGCATACTTCCGTTAGAAGGATCTACTCTTGGTTGTGCCTCGGTCCGCCGTTCCCGCCAGCCGTTTTAGACGCCATAGGCCTCCGTCGTAGTGCTCGTTTGGTACATGACATGTAGTCCATACGGGATTCTGTAATCGATCGAAAACGCCGGATCTAGAACCGCGGGACGATTATGTATAAGTTAAAACTTGAAGATGGATTCAAACCATGATGCGGACACTTTACCTAGTACGATATTTCCGTGCGAGGCATCCGTCGCAGGGGGCAACGATCGATGCGATGCTGTTGTTCAGGCTCCAACGACGCGCCTACGAACGAGCGTTCCTAATGCCTGAGGAGCTGCTTGTAGTAGGCCACGTCGCCGAGCATCTGGTAGAGCGTTTCATCATGGGTAAACTCGGATATGTACATGTTCCGTAGGTCATCTGATGCCGTTGGACTCGGGAGATGGCCAGCGAATAAAAGAATTACGCACGATGCGCCACTGCCGAGCATGATTGGTGCTAACTTGTAGGCTTATACTTGTCTCAATTCTGTAGGTTAGATTCGGTCCTGCCAGTGACAGTCCTGCGTTCATGTAATCGTAAATATTCCCTGTTCCATCCGAAGTTGAAAGCTCTGGTTGGAGTAGAGGCCTACGTGAGTGAGGAAGATGATAGCGTCAGCAGTGGGTTTGCTGAAGCATTGAAAGCGGGAAGTGTCGCCGCGTCGCCGTCAGTGCACGGTCCTGGGGTTCGGCGCAATGCGTGATCGTCGGAAGGTCTCTATTGTGTAATACCGCTTTGCATAGCAGTTCATAGCGGTAAGATTCCGAGTATCTGTCCATTCTTACTCTTATATAGACCACATTGAACACTTGTCACTACTGGTGCCCCTCCACGCCCACTCTTCCCCGAAAGATGCGGGATTCGCGTCCGTACCCTCCTGTCGCGCCTTCTCCTTCATCCAACTGACACCCATTTCTGCTGTCAACCGTTTAATTGGATCTTTACTACACAGATTTTGAACAAAGCTCCACATGTCGGCAGAGATCTTTAACGGTGGTTGGTCGGACACGAGATCAACATGTACTTGCGTAGGCGAGTTATCCGTGTAAACCTATATGAGCACTTGATCAGGCGTAATCCCGACGGCGAACTGTCCACATACCACATAGATTGTACAACCCAACGCATACATATCACATGCTCGCCTGTTCACTCTTCGTTTTGCATCCTCGTCCTTCGCACAAAGCATTTCCATTTCCGGAGCCATGTAGGGATATGTACCACTAATGGCGAGCTGATTCGTAGCTGTTCGGAAGTGTTCATCTGCGTCGAAAACGGATACGAGCCCGAAATCGGCAAGGCATGCGCGTTCATTGTTTGTGATCAGGATGTTTTGCTGAACATAAAAAACTATGTAGTGACTTGGCTCAGGAAGCAGACATTGAACATACTGGTTTGATATCTCGGTGAGCGACGTGCGGCTCCATCGAGTGCAAGTAGTTCAAGCCCCTGACCACGTCCAATATCTGGGCAATCATGAGGTTATGCAAACGTAAAAAAACTGGTGCTCACCAGCCTTATTCGGCTCGCCTTAGGGTTCTGCTTGAGATACTCGACCAAGGTTCCTTGTTTCATCCATGGAGAGACAAGTGCGACACTGATATACCCCATCATAGGCATATCATATACACCATAGAATGGTAGGCAATTGGGATGATGTAGGTGCCTCCAGACGATGGCTTCCTTGGATAGTTCCTAGAGTTAAAAGTTGTCATCAAACCATTTCTCATGGAAAGGTGAAAAGTATATCTTACCTTCTTGTACTCTGACCAACCCACTTTGCCTCGTTTTAGGACCTTCACAGCGACTACGGCGAGAGGAGAATCAATCGAGTCAATTCTGCCTTTGAAGACTTCACCAAATCCACCTTGACTTTGAAGTACGAGACCACTGATTGAATCATCGGGAAGGTAGATACCACGAGGACAGTATCCACACTCCTTTGAAAACATAACAAGGGCATTAAAAAAACACCTCCAATACCTCTCTTCCAGTTTAATATCAACTTCCAGTAACTAGGCCTTGTTTCAGTACCTTGTTATTGCGAACTGGATGCATCAACTTACGTTGTGGAAAAGCTCAATGAGCCTTTCAGCCTGAATACCGCGTTGAAGTAGGATTTCCTCCTTCTGTGGTTTAGTGATGCATACTGCAGCCACGGCAGCCAAGTTGCGGATATCACAGTCCAGTATCGCCATTCCATTCAACAACGCCGGGTTGCATTTGTGTTTGTCAGGTGAAACTTCCGCCTTAAGGATTGTCAGCCGAGTTCAAAAGGGTGAAACAAGAGACCACGTACGGCACGAAGAAACTCGAGCAGCCTCTTCTTCATCATGTCGCACGACAGAATGCATGATGTGTAGCCATCTTCATTCCACCCCTCTACCAATTGTTTTAGATCCGCTACTCGATCGGACCAATCTGCATCCCAAAACCATCCGCGAGGAGCACACTTAACCAGATGCGTGTAGACATAAGCAACCAAGCCCTACATGCGATGTGAGATAGACGGTTGATAAAGCACGAGGTAGCCCTACCGGAAATATTGGGACTTTTTGAACCAACTTCAAACAAGCCTGCCTTTCATTGTCCGAAAATTCCTTGAACGCTTCCACGATTTTGACGACTTCTTTCTTGCTGGTATCTCGCAGAGCCTCAGCATTTCGAACGAATTCCCCCGCCTCTGAATCCGAGTTCCTCTTTTTTTGCCCATCGATCATAGTATACTCCGAGTAGTCGTGCTTGAAATTCTGCAGCCAGGACTGGAAAGCGTTCAGCGTGCTGCGAACCACTGCGGCGCGGGAGGAAGTACGGGAAGAAGGGGCAGAAGCCATGCGTGGCAGAGTGGGGGGCACCGTGATTGTGGTGTCGCAGTCGCGGAAATGGTCTTCTTCGTAGCTATAGTCACTATCTTCGTCGATTTCGTCACTGTCTTCGTCGTATCCATAGTTAATGTCAGAGGTGTCTGGCTGAAGATGTTCGCTCCCCGTTACACCGCCAGCGAGATGTGAGCCGACATGACGCGCATACTCGTAACGTGGGACTATTTTGTGGCAGAAATAGCACTCCATGCGTGAGGGAGGAAGATCAGTGGACGCTGTACGACGCGATAAATCGTTCTTCGAACGCTACTTATTTCAGCGAAGACGGGTGCACGCTCGGGAAACTTCAAGCGATATCGACGAGCCGATGTCGACAGGATTCGCATAAGAACAATTGAGAACCTGTATAGAACAAAGAGCTCGTGCTTTACAAAGACCGTGAACAACGTACGACGTGACGTCATGCCATAAGATACTATTGGCAGTGAAATAATAAACAGAATATAACAGGTGTCTTGTTCGTTGAGAGATATCATAGAGTCGATGTCAGCACTTAATGTTCATCCGTCGCAACGCTGAAGGTGGCAACCAGCTATTGTTTTTCGGAAAGCGCCTGTTCAAGCTTACATAAGTGTTGTTCCTGATTTGGAGGCGTTAGCAACTCTGGGCCAGGCACCTAGTAATGAATTCGACCTGGTAGCTACGACCAAATACTACAAATACTAACACGCGGCAGACAGGCAAAAGTATCAAGTACAACATGACTCAGTCAAGGTAATAAAGCTCTGGCGACAGTGGCAAGATGGAACCGGACTTAAGGCGAATATTTTGCTTCCAGAACATCAGAACGAACCTTCCTTGTTATCGGGAGTCCTCTGGTTGCGAATATCTGTGATAGATGTCGCGATAGCAGCTGCTTCTCTGTTCGTGAAGCCGCACTCTTTCGTGAGTTTCTCCGCCAGCTCCTTGTTGGTCGGGCGAGCGGGCGATCGGCGTGTCTGAGGGAGTATCCTCGCCAGTCTCCCCAACAGGTCGGTAAGCCATGTCCGCTTCTCCTTCCTCCACCCATTGTTTGACAGCGGTGCTAATTCCAACAGAAGCTTTCGCATCGTCTCTTCAGATTTTTTGTATCTTTCAAGGAACAAATTCTGAATCCCGGGGGTGGCAGTGACACATGCATGTCCGCGAGCGGATATGCCATAGTTGTCGAAAACGTTCTTGTTCTCGGTCCACCATTGCTCCATGCACGGCTCATTTTCCAAGTTGGTGACGACGACTCCCAGAGGCACCTTCTTTTCGCAGAGTACGTTGGCGAATAGCTTGTAGTTCTGTTGCACTGATTTTGTTACCCTGCCACGCGTGCAGAGCAAGAGGAGGTGAACGCCTTCCGAATCCTCGAGCCCCTTGATAAGCCTATACGCCTGTTTTATGGCCCGAAGGTAGTCCCCGTGCGATATCTCTGGCTCATTGAGGCCGACCGTGTCCCATACACGGAATGATTGGTTGTTTTCAAGAACGACATGATAAGGGTTAGAGGAGAACGTGCAGGAGCCTGCATCGGGCGACGTCTCGGCGACATCTTTCCCTGCGATCAAGTTGACCACAGAGCTCTTCCCTGCCCCCGTCTCTCCGAATATGATGACGTTATAAAGGTGCGAATCGTATGGAGGTGGTAGGTCGTAAGGCGTGGTGGGTATCTTGCCACCCAAACAAGATTAGGCGTACACAATTCATGAGGAATCGTGCTACTTACTGGAATCAGTCTATTCTGTGACAGGTTTGCAGGCTTCAGTAGTGCAAGGTCACGCATCCTCCCTCGAGCGAGGGCGTAAAGGGTCATCGATGTTGGGAGGCGCAGGGAGCCTTGGGGGGCGTATTTCTTCAGTCCACATGCGCGTGGGCTGTGGGCATTGTCGTCATGCGTCTAAGTGAAGCAGATCTGGCGCTTTTCTTCCGCACGACACGCCTACACTGTTGGCTTCTCATATCCCAAGACAAGGGTCTAGTGATCCACTCTGTCAGAGAATGGTGTTGCTTCGATTACATAATACATAATCATCTGAATTACGATAGCGAGACCGCCTCTACTATAACGAGTCGACCGAAGAGTCGTCACCCAATTTCACGAAATCGGGGCCTACTCTCTCCAATCTTTTTGCCCATATCTTACCTACCAAGTACACCACCCTGATCTGGCTTATCCATCCCAACAACCAGCCGGCCAGATCAATGAACCACCGCGTCCGTTCAGGCTGGAATGAAGTACTACTCTCAGTCACATGCCCCAAGAGCATAGCCTAGTCCAGGTACTTTTCCGCGTAGCAATTATAGAGTCCGCGAGCTGTAGTGACGCACGCATGAGAAGTGCAAGAAAGACTATAGGCTTCGAACAGCGACACGTTGTTCTCCCACTACCAATTGGTCGTCTTGTTCTCCAGCCTTGTGACAACGAACACAACCGATACCCCGTTCTGACACAGAATTTCGCAAAACAGACGGTAATTATTTTGCATCACTGCCGTGATTCTGCCGCTCCGGACGCAAAATAGGTGGCAAACACCACCTGCACGCTGGAGCTGATAGATGAGTATATTCACTTTCTCGATCGCCGAGAGGTAGTCGGTCCTTCCAGAATATTCGGACCGACTGAGTCAAATAAGCGGATGTGGTGGCTGAGTCCTCTGTCGTCTAGGAGGACGACATCATATAAGGCAGTTTCCATCGTGCAACCACCCGCGCCCGAATGAACGGCAGCAAGTGGTTCTCCAGTGCTGAAATTGATGATAGAGCCGTTCCCAACATCTGTCTCGCCGGCAATGAGCACGTTGCGAGAGTAACGTCACTGAACCTCATAAGGTGAGGGTTATCCGCGCGGTGGGTATCATGAGGCATCTAAATCGAACAATCGGCGATACAGTAAATGAAATTAGATATGGTGTTGTGGGTATTTCAACTCACCGTTTGATTCGTCAAGCCAGGAGAATGTCGGAATCGAAGAGAAGAGGCACAACTCTGAGGGGGTCTCGAACGCTCGACGTATGGCATCATTGAGGAAAGAGCACAACTGACGTCGGCCCACGGTCACGAACTGAGAGAGGCGCCATGGGCGGCTATATATTTCTTCAGCTGCACAACCTCCCGAATAGTATAAATCGATTCCTCAACTGCCGTATCAGAAACACCATTCGATCGATAAGTGTCTGTGGGCATGCTGAAAGGGTGAGTCGACCTTTCGCCGTCAGTGACGTCTTCAGGAAGCGATGTTAACCACTGGGTTCGATCAGAACATGAGGCATACCTGTGTATACCTATGCCAAACAGCACTTCACGGACTGGAAAGGGTGCTACTGATTACCAAGGAGGGCGTCGAGCTCAAGCTGATGAGCGTCAGACAGAAACATGTGATTCAACACGCCTAAGCCTCGATGTCTTGTGCATGCCCGTTCCAGGGAAACTGAGACGGATATAGATAGCTGTTGGTTTTCTGGGACGAATAGTACCGAGACGTCGTGATTCGGAGGCTATAATGTCATAAAAAGAGCAAAGACCGCATCACAACGCAATATTGGCAGGGCCTAAACACTTCAGTCACATCATCATGTTCGGAAAGGTAAGACCTCACCCCCAACTACTCGTCCCGCGATAACACCGTTTAGCAGCAGCAAGCCATCTATGAGGACCCAGTCGACTCAGAATTATCCCAAGTGCGCCGTTCGCTATTTGTACGATATGCAATCCTTTTGACTGAGCAGAGCAGGATCGATGTAGAAATGTCATCGTCTTTGGAGAATGTGGTGTGGGAAAAAGCTCCCTAATCAATCTGCTCGCAGGAAAAAAAGTTTGCGACGTTTCTAGCGGTGCTCGTGGATGTACGCTGGAGTACACACAACACTCAGTAGCCCTAGGCAACGAGCGCTTCGCTGTGTGGGACACGGCAGGTTTGGACGAGGGTTCTCAAGGTGCCGTCCCCGCCGAGAAAGCAGAGGCATACCTGAAGCAACTCCTCCACGGACTATCCAATACTGGCGGTGTCGACTTGCTCGTATACTGTGTACGTGGAGCGCGTGTCCGGTCCGCGCTGCTCACGAATTACCACATCTTCTATTCCGCCATCTGCAGGAAGAAAGTCCCCATTGCCATTGTAATCACCGGTCTCGAGAACCAGGATAGGGGCATGGCGTCATGGTGGCACGACAACAAGGAGGAGTTTTCCAAGCTCAAGATGTCTTTTGACGGTCACGCTTGCGTGACGACGCTCTCCGAATCTCCTTGCATCAATAACACACTGCTGCAGGAACGACGGGCGGAATCCAAAGAGGCCGTAACCAAAATGATCATCAACACTTGTCGTGCTCAGCGGTGGAAGCCGCCTGAACGCAGCTGGTTCGAATCCGCATATTCAGACATCCGTGCCATGCTGTTCTCGAAGGATGGCTCCACACGCCTTGCCACCATCATCATGTGCGAAGCGTCCCGGGACCGTCCCTCTGACGTGCGATCGTCCAGGAAACGCGCCATCTCGTTTCATAATCCAGTCGCATTCTCTCTTCGGCATGTTAGCTTCCGCATGCCCGTAACGTTTACAAACGACGCGCGCAAACTTCCATTCGAAGACAGCCTCAGACGTACTCCTCAGTGTGTATATCGCGTCTACCAAGTTCCACGGAAACAGACATCCACAGATGGCATGGACGAAGAGACTGAGAAGGTCATGGTGGTTAAGCGAGGCGCGGATCTCCTCGTCTTTTGTGTTACAATGAACGAGACCGATGATGGGACCATCAAATCCCAATGGGAGCATTTCAATTTCACCTACGGTGGCGATCTTTCGCCACAGATTGTCGTGGTCGTCGGGGCCTCAAATCAATTGGTTGCGGAAGAGTGGTGGAAAGCTGTGGTAGACGGAATTCAGATGAAGAATGAAGTTTGTGTCGCATACTGGTCGACCATGGATGAAGCCACAGAGGCCGAAGTTATACGACTACAGAGTCTCATCAACGATCGCTGCATTGACTGCTGTTTGAGAGCGATGCTCGCGAGAAACGAGACCCTTTTCAGACGGTCATTGCTGTTGGACATGTCGAACTTGGCGACTTTCTGGACAAGGATAGAGGGCGCTGGGAAGGAAAATCCGTCGCCTTCAAACTCCGAGCAGGACATGCTGACGCAGTGGGGTGTGTGGGCCCCTGATCCGCAGATGTATACCGGGTTGGCCTCCCCGATCTCGGTATTTCCCAAGGAGCCATAAGAAGCGTGGCCGTTCAAGATGTACGTCCTTTCAAACTTGTTGATACCCCTCCTTTTTAGGCGGTGCGCTACCCTCTCCCCTATGTCAGCACTGAACAGCATCAATTGTCTCTACAAATGGTATATATGTTCTATCCAGAAGCACTGGTACTACCCGTCCGTTCCTATAATCTTTATCCCCGCCGGACAGACGAAGCTGGGCGTGAGCAGAATGTCTGTACCTATAAGTTACGCTTCGACGAAATTACTCGAATACCACACCATATTGGCCTCTCGTGATTGTCGACAGAACTGCCAGCTCTTTCCGCCCCATGTTTCATCTGCTATGTCTGCATCAACCATCTCTCCGCTCACAGGTACATATGTGCATACGAGATCACCCATCTACCTTCCCGACGCCAAACATCCATTGACTACAATTGGTGAGTATTGCATTGACTGATCTACCCGCATAGGTTTCACCGTGTACACTCTACCGCGGGAGAGGTGGCTGGAATTATCTAGCCCGAAGGGGCGGCTCCGGGTGCGCGCGGGAAGATACGCACGTTCCTCTCGCCGGCTGTCACGATTGGCAAAATTTGACGCCGAGACCGACGCAGAGTCCTGCTGCGTTGGAACTTGGTTCTGGGGTTAGTGACACCCATATCCCAGAAGCACTCGGATCCTCCTTTGGACATCATCCGATTCGTGCTGCTGTACTAATCGATATCGACGAACGCATATTCAGCCCATCGTTGGAGATTGTCGTTTGGAGGCAATTTCTGCCCATGCTGAGATACAGGTGTACGTGCGAATGAACTTTGCCGTGACCATGATGGAGCAAGCGTCCCCACGTAAGTGAGCATCCAATCGGTAAATCTCGATATCCATACAACATCTGACGTTCGGCCTGTTTTGTAGCGTGTATGTTTTCGCTGTACGACGGACAGTACTCTCCACAGGAGAAAATAGGATTTCAATTGGCATAATCGTGTTCGCCCAGGTCAACCTATGGAACCTTCATAAGAAATACTAGTTATAAGAGTTGATGGGGAGATTACTAGCACCGGGGTCACCGATATATTGGGAAGTTCTAAAGTCTGACCGAACAGGACATAGAACTTCCGTCCGCGGAACTTGGAACGATTTTTTTTACAGAAAGGCGGTACTGGAACTGCCTGCTCTCTTAGTTGTATGTGTGTCAAACTGAGCTGATAATCTCCTTGACTGACTGTAAAATATCAGCTTGCAAATTCCATTCCCAACATTGCATGTATATATGCTCAGTAACCGGGTACGTGCACTATCTCTCCACTATAACTGGAATAGGCATCATAATAAATGTTGGTCATAGTAATCTTGTTCGGTGCCGCATCTGCTCCAATTACAACGTGGCGAATCGTTGCGTTCATTGTATGAATTATGATGTTTTGATCTGTCAAATTTGCGGCCAACGCCGACGCAAGGTCACACCGCGATAGACACACATACCCACAATGATAATTCGGAGATCCTACGGCATTATCAAGCCAGGGTCCCAAGAAACGGTACAAGTCTGCACAAGTACTACCCTTTCGCTGTTCACAGGGCACACAAGGCGTATAGGATTGACACTTGCCTTCCAGATGGAGATGCCCTGGGCTGACCACGAGTGAATTGATTAGTATTGATCGGCCCTGCGGCTCCGAGTACGAGGAAGGTGCCCTTAAGTACTCTTATCTTTTCAACCGTCAAAGTCCGTAACAGTACGAAACCAGATACACAGACGGACATAAAGTTGCGAACCTGGAATGACGATGGACGGCTCCCACGTCAGTGAGTTGCCACCTGTTTGCCGGTCACACCGTCGCTTTCATATTAAATCCCTTCAAGTTCCATCCTGATCGACGAACGTGCATTGAGCCAGTCATTCGTCGACGATAATTTATTTGAGATCATCATTGAGGAAGCCTCGGAATACTGAAGAGCATCATGCGACCATCGACCAAGTTTGTCCTGGTGTTCGGGTCCGTGAGCATCGAGATACAAGCAGTGAGATTTCGGTTTCATACGAATATAACATTCAATCACTGTGTTACCACTGAGCGATGGACAATTACATATATGGGAAATTCAAGGGGTAGATAGGTCTAGATCGGTAAGATCAATAAGATCACGATCACGTTACCTTGTTTATAAGGTCACTACAACCTGACAATTGTGGCTGAAGGAATGTAAATTTGCGACCGTGGAAAACGATTATATAAGACTCGAATGTGGCTGAAATGGAAATATGGAAATATGGAAACGC